>WAAD01031684.1:44722-61912 GCA_013389945.1 Fregata magnificens
CCTGGCTCTCTTTTTGCTGTTAATGTACTTGTAAAAACATTTTTTATTATCTCGTACAGCAGTGGCCAGATTGAGCTCTGGCTGGGCTTTTGCCTTCCTAATTTACTCTCTGCACAACCTAACAACCTCCCTGTAATCTTCTTGAGTAGCCTGCCCCTTCTTCCAAGCGTGATAGACTCTCCTTTTTTTCCTGAGCCCCAGCAAGAGCTCCCTGTTCAGCCAGACTAGTCGTCTTCCCCGCCGGTTCGTCTTACAGCACACGGGGACAGCCTGCACCTGTGCCTTTAAGACCTCCCTTTTGAAGAGTGCCCAGCCTTCCTGGACCCCTTTGCCCTTCAGGACTGCCTCCCAACGGACTCTCTCTACCAGTGTCCTGAACAGGCTAAAGTCTGCCCTCCGAAAGTTCATGGTGGCAGTTTTGCTGCCCCCTCTCTTGACTTCACCTATTCCTGCCATACAGTTATGTTTTGTAATGGAGATATGCCTTATACTTTGTTTCATAAACAAAAGTAAAGTAAACTGGAATATAGTGTAAATCAATCATAATTTTGTGCAGTTTTTCTAGAAAAAACCTGCTGTTGTATGTAGTTAGTAATGTTCTGTAGGTATTTTTACTCATGTCTAAGGAATCTGTGAAGCTCAGGCTAATTTCCCTACATATATCTGACATTAGTTCTCCATGGTTTGGAGAGCTGCACATTGGTTGCTCGCTAAAATGCACCACAGAACATTGAAAAAGCAAATACAGAAAAATGTAGAAGTATCTGGTAAGAGGCCCTTTTTCTGTCCATCACAAACTCTACTTCATTGGAAACCTCTGAGCTGAAAGCCCATGATGATTGTGAACCTGGGAAATCTAACATACAGTTAGCTAGCTAATAGGTGAAAAATCTCTATCTGCTGGAAAGAACAGAAGCAGAACTTTGTGCTAGACCATTAATTCAGGAGACACTTCTAAATCAGGTTATTACTTTCTGATTTGAATACCACACATGCAGCATTATTTATGATTTGGAAACTGTTACATAATTAGAGACATGATTATCTTTTGTAATTTGCAGATTTTTTTTTCAGTCCTAGTGAAAGAATAATTTATTACACATTAAAATTCATACCCTCATACATTTCCTTACACTTGTACACTTGCAGGAACATAACTATATTATCTGTGAGAAATATACCCCCCCATTTCATAAGCTCTTAACCAAGAAATGTATGCCAGACTGTATTCATTGTTTGATTCAAAACTGGGCATCAATTCCTTTCCCATATTGGAACCAGAATTAATTTGCCAAATTCCCATTCAGATAAATTAGTTCTGCATAGGATATGATAAGATATCACTTAGATTAATGTGTCTCCAGCACATTACCCATAATGATGGTCAAATTAATTCATTAAAACTTTGACCATCATTAGAAATAATGTCCTCAAGAAACATTAATCAAGTAGATACTTCATATCACATTCTATATAGCATTAAATGTAAATTACATGAAGTAATGCTATATGAATTTCAAAACAATAATTGGTTCACCGTATTGCTTAACTGAAAGTAATTCAATGTTATTATATAATTGTACTAATATTTTGTTACATAGAGGTGACTGCCTCTTATACAGGATATGGGTAGGACGTACCAAATACATATTGCTACAGTAAAACAGATCGTAATGCCCTTTAACATTAGTACTTTTTAGATTCTGGATGAAAACATTCGACCCTCCAGGGAACAAACAGAAATAGAGTTCTAAAATGAACTGAAGTACAGATCAATACATTAATTCAGACTGGCATCAGAAATCAAGATATAATGTACCTCAGTTTGCAGTCCTACAAGAAACATTTCTGGATCTGACAGATATCCTGGTGTGGCAGTTACTATGTTCTTATTAACAACTTTAAACAAATCAATAGAACTTGTTTCTCAAGGAACTTAATAAGATGCTTTTTTTTTTGCAATTATGACACCTATAAAACGTGTTGTTTGAGGAAAATCAAATGGATATCTTTTCATGTAAACTAAAACTACTTAAACCAGTATGTCAGTTCAAAATCCTATGTTAGATTTGCTTGTGTAATAACGTATTTTCTTTTCACATTTATCATAATTATGTTTTAGCTAAGAATGAAAACTTTGATAATTGCCTACCTTTAAGAAGTGTAATTTCTATCAAAGCCATTGATCACATCTTTGATTTGGACTAAAGAAACGTTGATACTTGACATGAAAAGCCCTGTTCTTTCATGATGGCTAGAGTTTTGCAACATTCATTTGCACTGTACTACCCACCAATGGGAAGTACTCATATGAAACTTCCAGTTTCAAGAGCAACTGAACTATTTTCTTTCAAAACAAAGGTTTGTTTAACAGAACAGCCATGAGATTTAGTCAACTAATGCCAAAACCACAGGAATTATTACTCTATGTCTCTTCTCCTGGGCAGATAGTGTCTTCATATTTGCATGAAGAGACTGTAGCATTCATTTTTGCAGTCATTTCATGGCAGTGCTGGGAAGTTAAGAAGTGTGAGTGGTACTTTTTGCATAGTTTTGATAGCTTTCAGCAGCCTAACTGCTAGCCCTCTTTGCTATTCCAATTATGAATGATAAGGCATACAGAGTATCAATTCAACCAGTAAACCCAAGTAGCATGAAAGAGAAAAACAATTATTTTATTGTTTATATCACATTCTATTGGACAAAAGCAATGAAAGGACAGAAGTAGTTCCCTATTTTATATATGACTAAGATTTTCACTGTCTGCAAAACTGATACTTATCCCACAAGAGGCCTACAATGTATTACTGTTTTTGGATGGGAATCCAAGTTGTAATAATAATAATTTTGATACTTTCACATGATCATATGATCTCTAAAAGAACGAGGTTTTGGAGATACTCTTTTTTCAAAGGTTTCAAATAACGCATCCTATCCTCTCAAATTCCCTTTCAGTTTTGGCAGAAAGATGTTAGGTTCTGAAAAATATCTATATTATGAGGTCAAAGATATTACTTTAGGGAAATACAAACTGAACATACCAAGAAAAAGCTTATTTTGCCAGGAGTATTGAACTAGCAAGATGATCCAAATATTAGAAAAGGATTCACCCACTACATGGCACCACCTTTATGGAAGTTATTTGTACTTCTTTCTTAGTTTCAGATTAATCACAGGAAGCTATTCAGTCCTTTCAACCTTACCTTTTAAAGCAAGGTGAGAATTTCAGCTATTTCAACTCGAGTCTATCTTAATTCTTACAAGGTGCGTGATCAATTTTTCTGGTCCACCCAGCAACTTTGTTGAATCACAGATCATATCAATGCTACATCAGGTAATTGCCCTGTCTTTCTACTGACAATATGCTATTTTGTGATGAACCACCCTAATAATGGAAATAAGGCTTTTAAAGTAATTTCTCTGCACAGCTTTCTTAAGCAGTTAATCTTCATTCTGCAACAAAAGAAAAATGGGTGGTGAATTTTTGGAAAACTTCTTTCAGAGGCCTGAGTTAGCTACTAACAACTGTATAGTAAATACATATAATTCTAGATTATGATTATTCTGGAGAATCAGATAGTTTCTCCTCTGAGCTTTGACTTGAAAAGGTCTTTATTGGAACTACATTTGCTAATGTGAGGTATTTCTTTTAAAAATCAAACACACAATTTAACAGAATAGGACAGTCTTTTAAAGCCATTCCATAGTTTTATATAGAGTTATAGAATATTTAAATTCTCAGAGCTCTTTTTAAAATCCTGTAGGTAATTTATCAATTTTCATTCATTTCTACTGATAATTTATTCATTTTAATTATGGATTAATAAATTAGTAGTTGAAATTAATAAAAAGCATAAAATAATTTCAATTTTTTAGGAATGCAATGGAAAGTTTGAAGAATTTAAAATACCATCATTTAGAAGTAAATCTAAGCTACTGGAGGGTATGGATTTACAGATAAAATAATTGTAATTCAGGTGGAAAAATGCAACATTTGTTGATGCACCTAAGCCTGGATTAATATGTTTATTAATATTAAATGTTAATATCATTGCTGAAGTGCTATAACCAGAGTTGTTTTGACATAACAGAGGTTGGACATGATGGCTTCCAGAGGTCCCTTCCAACCTCAACCATTCTGTGACTCTGTGATAACAAAGGGACTTAAAACCACTGAATGCAAGAAGCACTAGTGTTTTTTGTTTAGGTTGTTAATGAGCATCCATGACACGTCACTCACCCAGGACAGTGGGTACTAATACTCTCTCAGTTATACTTTCATATTTGCTAAACAATCAATAAAGAATTAATGTTCCAAAAATAATAATCTCTGTCCTAAACCTGCCCTTTTTGATCAAGACTGCTAATGAAGAGCAGCACCCCATTGTAGGGTGGCATGGGAAGGGAAGGGAGGGGAAAGGTTTTAGAGTATGTTAAAGTCTAAATTTGATTCAATGTATCCTTTGCAGGTTTTCTTCTCATTCTGCATATTAGAATGAACGCAGTTTTGAAAGTCACTTTATCAGGTTTTATCATGGGGTTTATCCTGTATTAACTATCAAAAGGATAATTTCTAAATTGGGTGTTAGAGATACTATTGCAATCTATTTGACTAACAAACCTTCTTTTACCCAGAAAAGGAGACAGACATCATCAAACATGCTCTGATGGCTTATTTTGATTAATATCATTAACTTAACCCTATTTACACAACAGCATAATCAAGTTAAAATGAAGTAGTAACCAAATGTATCTGACACTCTGGAAAAAGATAAAAATTATATTCACCACCGTAAACATATATCAACATATGTCAAGCTATTTGAAAGTTACTATTATCAAAGAAACTCATATTAAAGACATCATGGAGATATCCAGGACAGAATTCAGGTTACACATTTTCCACTTGAGTGTGCAGAAAAAAACCTAATCACTTATCTAGCTGTAGAATAAAAAGCCGTGTATCACTTTTTTGCCATAAAATTCCAGCAGTAAATGAATGAATGAAATGCATTCAATTATTTCCCTATACTAAATGAAATAGTCTTGTTACATATCATGTATCAAAAAATAGACCAAGTTTCCACTATTTCCTTTCAGACCTGCATAAAAATAAAATTAAAAAAAAAACCCCAAACCCTTGGTTTTATTGGCATACGTAAGCTTCTCATTCTTGAAGTTCAGCTGTAATTGTAAAAGACAGAACTGGCTAATATCCAGCCTAGAAATAAAACTATGCAGAGTAATCTTAATAACAGTGATCACAGGCAAACTCATGCTGTCATTGTAATATATGTTAGCCAACTACACTGCTAGGTATAACACATCCACTGAGCTTTTAGAGTCAGTAAGCACAACTTCAACCATGGTTTCAAATGCTGAAAGTTTGGGTGTCATTCAGTATCTGACTACTCAAAACACTATTGTGTCTGAAAAATATTTCTAATTACTTATTAATTAAAAATATTTATTTAAATTATTTAAAAGTAGGTATTAAAGCTTCTGTGTTTAACAAACATAATAGGTGTTTTTTATTTCTCTAGCTTTGTAGAACACTAGACATGGGCTACCCATATTCTGTGGTCTCAGCAATCTAAAATAAATCATTATATTACATCTAGATATCTAAAGCATAAATGCAGACAACAAAGCCAAAGACATAGAACATGTGAGAGGACAATGCCCCTCTTCTATCTAATTCTTGAATGTAATTTGTGAAGGCTACCAATAACAGTTATAATCCAACAGAGAGACACTCTACATTCTAAGGATATACTTTGTAAAAGGTGACGAGATAACACAAGCGTAAGTTCTGTGAAAGACCAGTCAAACTGCTTTCACTTCTTCCACTACACTTTAATAAGTGAAATAGCCTTCAGTTCTTCCATTTAGACATGAAGTCAATAGATACATGATCACCTCTAATGCAATAATTCTGAACAGCACAAACCTATACTGTAACCACTGACTCACTGGGGGAGAAATAACTGGCGGTCCCTGAAAGTATGTGTAGACATGACTTTGACTTTAATTATGGACCTGCTTTAAAGAAATTAATGGAGCTGGCAAAGAATTTCAGTTCTAACAAGTTTCAAATGTAGGTCCATAACTTTTCTTAAGGCCAGTTTTGGCTCTAAGTTGACACTACAGGAATATAAAAGCATTACTGCACCATCTGTGAGTTACTTTGACATAAAGTATTGTAGTGAGGAAAACAAAGGTAAATATCAAAAATCAAATCCTAGTCTGAAGCCTGACTCAAAGAACCTATGATATTAGTAATTGCCAATGAATTTCAGAAGGAAAACAGGGACTCGGGCAGATGGTTCTTTTTGCTTCTCCTTTCAGGGAAATGCACTGATCTTTTAAGAGAGCTTTGATCTGTGCTACATTCACATTAAGATAAAGGAGAGAAACAAGAAAGATGGATTTCTACTTGGTATTGAATAAAAAAGTTAGTTGACCTTATATTCCATTAAAAGTGTAGCAGTCCAGCCTGGCTTTAGACTAAGCAGCTCATGCATTATAACACCATTGTAGAATATCTTTTTTATGTTGTGGTGTTTTGCTACATTAACTAGTTTTTTCCTATTACAGATCTGCATACTTACTTTGCAAGGAAGGCCAAACATAAGAAAGGTTTTCTGGTTGGATTTTTTTTCCATTTCATCTTCTTCACCTTTTCTGAGCGTATTGGACAACATCATATCTGTTTGAGGCTACTGCAGGTATTAAGCAATTATAATTCTTCAGATGATTAATAAGAATACTATACTTCTTTGAAATTTCATCATATTGTACAAACTGAAGTTAACATTCATATTAAGCGAAAGCTGCAACTCCAGTAGCTGAGTACCCTAATTTCTATTGTATTGTGTTGTATTACACTATACTTCATGTGATGTTATGTTATGTTATTTTACTTTATTTTATTTCAGTTTAGTTTAGTTTAGTTTAGTTTGGTTTATTTTATTTTATTTTATTTTAATTACTTCATGGCCTACTTCCAGGATAAACTTTTATTATTTTTTTGCCCCTTACATATGACAGAGATTCTCAAGGTCATAGTGGTTATTAACTATAATGTAACTGTAGCTCTTTGATAGATACAGCAGTACATGTATATGCATCTCATGCACACAATACTTGAAATATTTTCCCTTAAGACTATCTATTTCTCCCATGTTACCTGTGGTTCCAACTGAAGTTGTTAAAAGAAGACATATGATCTTTTCATGGTTTCCTGATAATTTAAATCAATGGTAGCTGAGGACTCCAAAAAGGGCATGTAATGGGTTGGGGGACAGACAGTAACTATACTACGTGGAAAGAATATAGCTGGTGAAGGCTGACTTTTCTTATTCTGATAGGTGTGTGTGACTTATGAATGAGAAGTATTGTTACACTTAGCTTGACATGAGCAAAACCAGAACAAACCTTCTGTATGGGGTCAAATATTTAGCATGGTAGCAAATCTAATCAACCTAATCAACATATAATGAGCAGTTATCAGCAGTCTAGTTGCAATAACACTAATAATCATAACCCAAACTAGTACAGAAAAGAGATAATAGTAGCCTTAAAATTATTAAACCAGAGACTTTGCTAACATCTATCCCTTTTCCCAGGTGTTATGCTCACCCCTTGGGCATCTCTCTGGGTCCTCAGGTGGACAGTTTCACTCTCCCTCAGGAGAAGAGGAGGATTACAAGCTTTTAGCATCCTCAGGACTTCACTGAGAGGAATCTGATGCTCATGGAGAATCTTCTTCCCCCTCAGTCTTGGGCCCACTTAGGTTTATTTCTGCACGTTTCCTCAGCACAACCCACACCACCGATGGTATCGCACAACCTCAGTGCACCTCGGGGAGGTGAGAGTCACCCGCCCCCAGGCAGCCAGGGCAGTCAGCGCCACCCAGAGCAGGCCCAGGCGCCAGGCCCTGCACCCCCAGGGCACTGCAGAGTGCCAGGGGGCTTCTGATAGTGACGGCAAGATCATATTTACGGGGCTGCAGTATTACTCCCATAGGATGGTAGGACATAATGAAAGGACGTTCAAACAAAAGCTGGGTCTTATTTAAAGAAATACGGTAAAATCTTGACTGTATGTTGGATACACATTTTTTCTCTCAGAGAAGAAGAGCACAGCAAATAACTGATTCACTGGCAGTCTTGAACTGCCACAGAGTTGAACTATTGAATTCAGTTTTAACAGCCCCTCCTCAAAGACTCACCAAACATAGGCAACAAAATCTTATCCAAATCCTAAAATTACAGTTGCCCTTAATCATAATAAGCACACATAGCAGTATGGTACAGAATATGAACGACCAGTTCTAAAGCCTGTTCCTCTCCAGTTTGCATCTGTGTTGGTCAAATTGGTCATAATCGGTGTTTCTAGCCCAAGGACCTCTGGTTTCATCCTGAGCCTGCACTTTCAAGGACTCTGCTATAATCATGTGATTGTTCATTTGGTATTCTTGAGGGGACGGCTGCTTAGTAAGTTTTCCCATATGTGGTTTCTTGACAACCACAGCGTATTTTAGTCCTGCATGGCACTGATATTGTTATAGGATCGTCAGAAAGTCATGTTATGTAGCAATGGTAAAAACCACATAAAATATACTTTTATCTATATTTAAGTTAATTACAGCAGTGCTATGTGTAAAGGTTTGATTTGATTCTTTTCAAATTATAACAGGACTCGGGTAATGCCACCAGAAACACCAGAGATAAGGTAAAGCATGGATCATTTTGACAGTGGTTCTAAAGGCAGGTCAATGCATTTAACAAAGGAAAGTTTAAATTCCCATGAGGAAACACAGTCTCTTAGTACAAAGTAAATATTGCAGATGGCCTTAGGAGCCTTTGGTGTGAAAAGATCATGGCACTCCAGCATTGTTTCAAAATGGAGATTAAGAGAACTAAATTAAAGCTCCATTTCAAGAAGAGTAGATAAGCTCAGATTTTTTTTTTTACTGGAAGTCTAGTGGCTTCAGTTCATTTCAAAGTGTTCAAATGGAGAATCTTTACAACTTCCAGAGGTAAACTTCCTCGTGAAGAAATTTCTACACTTGACAATTAAAATTTTGCTAGCTATATGATAACGAGTTTAAAACCACCCAGTATTTTACTGGGGTCTTTGCCCCATGCTGGAGATGCATCGTACATTGACAGGATTTAAATTGAGATACCTGGCTATGGTATGAGGACCAAAGGCAACTAAATCATGGAATTTTCATTAAATGGGAAATACTGTTATATAAAAAAAAAATATTTCAGTCAGATTACCTTCTCAGGAAACAAGGAATTTGTGAGCGCTCCACTCAGGAAGAGCTCTTCACTCATCTCTGGATGGTGCGATTTATCAGAAGTGCCAGCTGCCTAGTTTGTTGCAAAATCTGGAAAGGTTCTGAGAGAAACTTGTGTGAAATATGGTGAATTTAAATCCAGACTATTTTGAAATATGACGATAGTCCTTGTTAGAACGGGGTAGATAAAAGAACACTCAAAAGAATTTACATTGACAAAAAATATTTATTGATAATTCTCTAAGACAATGACATCAACATTGTTGCGTGGTTTTGGTGAATCACACCTAAAGTACAATGGAAGTACACTTCAGACTATGTTTAAGCATTACAAGCAGAAAGAGCAAAGAGTGCTGACCTGAACAAAGGCTTTTCATGTGCTCGTATTTCACTTGGGGAAAGCAAAGACAGTACTGACTGTCCTGGTTTCAGCTGGAATAGAGTTAATTTTCTTCCTAGTAGCTGGTATAGCGCTGTGTTTTGGATTTAGTATGAGAACAGTGTTGATAACACACTGATGTTTTAGTTGTTGCTAAGTAGTGTTTACACTATTCAAGGACTTTTCAGCTTCCCATGCCCTGCCAGGTGCACAAGAAGCCGGGAGGGGACACAGCCAGGACAGCTGATCCAAACTGGCCAAAGGGATATTCCATACCATATGACATCATGCTCAGTATATAAGCTGGGGGCAGTTGACTGGGGGGCAGGGATCGCTGCTCAGGAACTGGCTGGGCATCGGTCAGCGAGTGGTGAGAGGTTGCATCACTGTTTTTTCCTGGGTTTTGTTCCTCTCTCTCTCTCATTGTTTTCCTTTTCCTTATTATGATCATTATTATAATTATATTTAAATTATTAAACTGTTCTTATCTCAACCCACGAGTTTTTTTACTTTTGCTGTTCAGATTCTCTCCCCCATCCCACCGGGGGGTGGGGGAAGGGTGAGCGAGTGGCTGTGTGTGGTGCTTGGCTGCCAACTGGGGTTAAACCACGACACTGACACAAGAATTTGTTAGGAAAATTTGGTCAAGAAAAAGCATAGGCAGGACATGAGAAGAAAGTCTCATATCCATTAGAGTAGTGAGATTCTGAAACACATGTCTGGTGAAAGTAATGGGAAAAACAAACCTAACATTTTTTATAGTAAAATGTATGAATGGAAATATATCTAGGCTTGATGACCTATGCTCTAATCTTCTAAACTTTGACATAAAAAATTAGGATTCATCCTGCCTAATTTTTCAGGCCTAATCTTAATGCCTGAAATCTGTATCTGTATCTAAGCTAACAATCTGAACTACTTTTTCAGTCAATGAATAAAAACAGGCACTTTGAAAATATAATTAATCTGATTTATTTAAAATGTCTGCCTTAGGATGAAATGAAACTCATTCTCAAAAGTAATGCTTGTTCTGTTACTAATCTCTTAATTTAAAAAAAGGGGGCATTTAACATGAGATACATAGTAATAAAATGTTCTTCCTCACACTATAGTAGCAGAGTAATGCCATAAACACAAGGTAAGCTTTAATTGTGTTTCAAGCTGACAGAAAGGCCACTGTTAAAAGGGCTTTTTTAACCACCATGACACCAAGCTTTTGAGATTCACTTTGTCATTTCATGTTTTGTAACCTTCAACATTTCTTTTTCACTTCTCCTCTGTAGGCATTTCTTCTTCAAACAAATGCATTACGTTATTCTTTTCATTATAATGAATATGTTTCTTGCAAGAAAGCATGTTTTAATTTTCAAACTATTTGCAAGGAACCTTCTCCAACAAAAATCCGAACAGCCTTTTTGGTGAGAGTTTGTGCAATTTTCCATTTTCTTTAAAATGAATATCTAGAAGATGAATACCCCATAAAGCCTTCATAGGCATTCTAACTTTTTAAATGTAATGTGTGTTGATTGGTTGACCATCTTCTCTTTTATCCTCAGAGGTTGTAAGAGCTATGGAAGCAGGCTACATGAGCACCCATTAAAACAAAGAACACTGAAAAGGTCAAAGTAGCACTATGCTGTTCGCTTTTTACACAGTGTTTGTTGAATTAAGAATCTCATTCTTGCAGTAATGGGTATTGCTGGAGGAAAAAGTGCACAAGTAACACAATCTAAAAAATTCCAGCCCTCACGAGGCCTAGTTAGTACAGTTTCAAACAAAAGAAATAACACTGCTTCTGACTTAAACTTCATTTTATGTTGTTTCCTAAGAAAAATCTTATTTGCATTTCAATAATATTGATTTACATGGTAATAACAAAACACAAACATGAAAGAAATAGTTGCAAAAAGGTTTATTACAAATATAGAACATTAGACTTCATAACTGAGTGGTAATTCTATTTTTATATATTTCGTTACAAAACATTGTGTTTCTAAAACTTTCCTGAATATTCATATGTTCATTTACATGTTTTTATGCTTCCGCATACTGAAAGAATACAACATGTTTCCTCCCCTTATATAACAAAGGCCAAATAGGCCTTTGCCTGCATATGGGGAAATTTATGTAATAGTAGTAGTATAGGCAAATTCCTGATTCTAGGAACAGCACTTCGTTCTAGACTTAATATTGACTTCTCAAGGGGTAGGGAAAGCTTGGGTTTGTTTTTTTTTTTTATTCCTATATATGCTTCAGTTCCACACAGAGGCAGACAGACTCTACCCCTAAATAATTTTGATGGGCTGTCAGCTGACAAAGATGGAATTTACTTTATTACTATCAGTGGCTCAGGTTTTATATGTAGAATATTCAGTGCATTCTATTTAGCAGTATTTCAGCTGCAATGTATTTTGTTCTGGCCTAAAGCCAAGGAACATTTAAACATATGGGCAAGATAATTAGAACATTTCAAAATCTGCCACTTTAGAATCCTAATACCGGTGGATTAAACTGACCAATTTTTTCTGACCTATAGCAATACTTTGCGTTATGCTATTAGAACAGAACTGTAGCAACACTTTACTTTTTTACCTGCCAAGGTTCTAATGAGACATTAATTTCAGGAAACATTTTAGTACATTTTCAAAATAGGAGATGAAATGGGAAAAACCAGACATTTATTAGAGTAAACAGTAAGCTATCACAGAAAAGTGCAATATACCTAATTTCAAAGCATGAGAATAGTTTTGTTATGAATAAATAAACAAGCTGTCCTCTTTGCCAGTACTTCCACTCAGCATCATTAGACAATTTTAAAGTAACTGCATAAGTAAAACTGTCAGGCCCTTAAAATTTTTGTCTATGAACATATAGAAGCTCAAATCATGCAGAAAAATTGAAGGTGTGAAAATTTCTGAATCTCAACAAGCCTTCAACAACAACAAAAAAATCAAGTACAAAGCTGAAAACCCATCTCTAACATTCAATTTTGACCTTGGTGTGGACAGTAATATCATTAATAGTTCATTTCTGGTCTGCTCATGATGGGATGTTATCATGGGTCACAGCCTTGGCCTCTGACATTCCAAGTCAGCTTTCTGCAATGACAGTGCAATCCCATGTGGAGATACATTAAAGGTTTGTAGAAGATTTTGCTAGAAATAAAAGTTACAGGATAATTCTCCCTACAAGTAACAGCTGTTTGTCACCCACTGATTTTGGTCTTACGCTAATTGCCATGCTAACAGCTTGCTGATGATTTCTGAAGTTCAAAGGCTATGCTAGCAAACTTGTAGCCAACAAAGGGGAGAAAAAGGGATTTCAAATTACACTGTGTACACTGGAATTTTCAGAAATAGTAACTGGGTATTTCTCACAGATTATTGCTACTCCTTCCTGTTCAATATTGTAAAAGTGTCCTAGTAATCAGTGTGTTTATCAGTAATGTGTGTTTATTAAACCCCTCTGGAGACCTGTTGGCTGATGCACTGCTGCAAATGTTTATCTGCCTATCAAGTGTTTACTAAAACTTAAAATATTTTTTTAAGTATTACAGAAAGATTGCAACCTGACAAGCCATTTAACAACTTGCAAAATGGAGTAAAAACATTGGCAAGGTTGAGAAATCCCTTTTATCCCAGGTGAATATGAAAGAAAGCAAGGTAAATTTTCAGCAGTAGTGGCTTGCCCAGAGAGCAAGGTGTTCTAAAACAGCCTAGCCTTATGCTACGGCTTTCAAGCTGGCACTGTGCCTGCTGCAGAAAGACCTGTGTCAGATCTCTCTCCCACTGCTAACATTAAGGATTTTGGAGGACTGTTAAAGGGCACTCATGTCCAGTTTTAAGGATTAAGAGTGCTGATGGGAAACAGATTGGCTCAAACTCACAATTCTCTCCGGGGCTGAAGTATAAAGGCTATGAAATGTAAACAAATTATTTAGCTACTAAACAAGCAGCCGTGGAAAGTAACCACAGTGCATTTTATGGATTATACTCAATAGTGGAAATATTAAAAAAATCCCAACAAGGGTTCACGAGGTGATGTTGCTCAGACTGAAGTTACATAACTTCACTGTGGGCCTGTATGTGCTTTCACATACATGCACTTGCTATGTTCTAAAAAGTCAGTCTGGTTTGTGAGTGGTGACACCTAGAGCCCATATAATCAGAACCACTTCCATTTCTGGAAATCGTTTTTTCCCCTTGATCCAACAAAGGTGCCTTCTGTTTCTGTGCAGCTTTGGAATAAGATCTTACAAATGGCATTGACTATGATCTCAGACAGGATGCTGTGTTAACCCAGAATATTTTATTTAAACTTCTGTCTAAACAAATGTGTGAGAAGCATATACACACTGCCACTACCAGACAGTCTTCCTAGCTTTGCCCACTTACCGTGCACTGTCTTCTCAGTGCATCTATGTCCTTTCCATTTTTTAAACACAACTCAAAATCTTAAAGGACCAAGACACTTTAAATTCAGCTTTTAAACTGAAATATAAGTTACATTTAGATTGAAAATACTAAAATTTATAGTATAATTTAGGAATACTGCAGAAGCTTTTTTTGACATCTTGTTTAGCTTGTAATTACCAAATAATTCTCCAGTTTTGTTTCAGAGAGCATTACAAGCCACACTTTTTTTTTTAAGTCTACAGGGTATTTCATCGTTTATTTCAGTATTCCCAGGTAATATCAGTTAGCTGACTACCTTTAAGGATATTACATTGAATTATATGCTATAAAATCAATAATTAAAGTCACTAAACTTATTTAATATCCAGTATGAGAATTCATTATACTTCATCAAAGGTGCTTATTCAGTATGAGTATTGAAGAGTACTGGAAAACAGCCTGAAAGCCCTGCTGACATTAAGACCCAACTAGTTAAGAACCAACCCAAAATTATTCTAATTTTTCTAATATCAGGATATTAGAATAATCTATCAACAAGCATTTTTCAAATATTATACAGCTTATTAGTATCACTGTCTGTTTAACTTCATTTAATGAAAGAATTCTTCTATATTAGTAGATTAGAAGGAAGGATAAACTCAAATGTAAAAGGAATAAGGTTCCTATCAGCAAAGAAGTGAGATTCAATTTTGCCTTCGAATTTGTAGGGCTGAATTGTAATTCTGAATCTTATCGATACAGGAATGCAAGTCTAAGATGAAAATGTAGGTAGTATAGACAGGCTTTTAGAATGCTAATCTACAAAGTGATGGTAGATTTCCTTCCATAAATTTTCCTCCCAAAAATGATCTGTTATTTACTCTCACTATCTTGTTTGAATTTAAATTTAAATCCTTTTTAGAAGGCTATGTGTTTCCTTTTCGTTTTACATTTTTCCAGTCTTTCTACTAATTTAATTTCTATAGGTAGGTTGAAGGGTTTTACGAAGCTAGTGGAACTTACACTGAAATGCACAAGTAAGTTGTTATTAATCATATTTTTGTAACAGAATGTCTGCAAAGACAAAGTTTATGTTCATAATCATTTATGCTCGCAGATTCACAAAGCATCACCATAGCTGTGATAAATTTAATCTAACAGAAGTGTAAAATCAAGAGAATCTGAGATTTTTTCCGAGCAAAAAATCCACAGAAAGCGCTGTTTTCTGCTGTGAAGCAGAAGGAGTAGAAAATGCCATCTCTTTCCCAAAGAACACACAGTTTGAATGAAATGCAATTTCTGTCTGAAATCAGACGACAACAGCTGCTACACTGGGATGACCATTCTTACTAACAGAGATTAATATGTTCAATCTGAAAATACTAAAGAAAAGCACTGCAACATCTTCCCCTATGATATGCCTTTTCAACCTTCTCATCGAAAGAAGTTCAAACTTTGAATATACCAGAAGCAGCTGGGAAAAAAAACCCCAACAAACAAAGGGAATTAATAAGAGAGCATTAAAATCAGTAAATAACCCAAAAGAACAAGAGTCTGGAAACTTTTACAGGCAGTTCAGAGGCACAATCAGAATTCAAATGAGCTAGTAATGTTTACAGACAAAAACACTGAGCTATCTCCAATGCTGAGTTTGAACAGTTTTATAGTTCAAGCTGCACCATTTCTAAAGCTCTCACCAAGGTTTAAAATACGACTAAGGTAATTTACCTCCCAATACGGCATTAAATTTAGCAGTTCTTAATGATCACATATAATCCATTTAATTTTGGTGAACCATAGCAGTGTAAGTGAAACTTGATGGAAGACTGATATAATTATACCCTACCAATAACCAGATTATTTTAAGAGGCTGTCAAAAAGATTTAAAATGTAAAGATTTTCTAAAGCCATCCTGGAATAGTATTTAATAGGGATCTTCCTTTGTTCAAAGAAAGGTTTTTTTTTTATTTTCTTAGCTCAAAGAAAAAAAAAATACCCATATAAGTAACAAAATATATATCAAAACAACATGTCATAGAATCATAGAATAGTTTGGGTTGGAAGGGACCTTTAAAGGTCATGTAGTACAACTCCCCTGCAATGAGCAGGGACATCTTCAACTAGATCAGGTTGCTCAGAACTTGTCCAACCTGACCTTGAATGTTTCCAGGGATGGATCTACCACCTCCCTGGGCAACCTGTTCCAGTGTTTCACCACCCTCACTGTAAATCATTTCTTCCCTATACCTAGTCTAAATCTACCCTCTTTCAGTTTAAAACCATTCCCCCTTGTCCTATCGCAACAGGCCCTGCTAAAAAGTTTGTCCTCATCTTTCTTATAAGCCCCCTTTAAGTACTGAAAGGCTGCAATAAGGTGACTCCAGAGCCTTCTCTTCTCCAGGCTGAACAACCCCAACTCTCTCAGCCTTTCTTCATAAGAGAGGTGCTCCAGTCCTCTGATCATCTTCATGGCCCTCCTCTGGACCCACTCCAACAGGTCCATGTCTCTCTTCTGCTGGGGGCCCCAGAGCTGGACACAGTACTCCAGGTGGGGCCTCACCAGAGCAGAGTAGAGAGACAGAATCACCTCCCCTGACCTGCTGGCCACGCTTCTTCTGATGCAGCCCAGGATACGGTTGGCTTTCTGGGCTGCGAGCGCACATGGCCGGGTCATGTCCAGCCTTTCACCCACCAGTTCCCCCAAGTCCTTCTCTGCAGGGCTTCTCTCAATCAACTCATCATCCAGCCTGTAGCCAGGTTTGGGATTGCCCTGACCCAGGTGCAGGGCTTTGGGTTTTTTAAAGTAAGAGATGCTCTTTGCTGGGCTTTGAAAACGGTTGTAGAAAACAAAAAAACCCATTGGATCAAAGGTGCCAGGGGTACTCCTGTGCTGTAGAGAATTATGTTAGCCCCAGAAAGAGAAGTGTGCAGGGTGCAGTAGCACAGTTCTGCCTGGCTAACTGATGCTCTGCTTCTGTGTCCCAAAACAGAGTATCTGCAGCACATCAGCTTGTACCGTGTGCAGGTGCCCAGGTGCTGGCAGCAGCAGCAGCAGCAGCGCGGGGCCTGCCGGTGCGGCCCCCGTGAGGAGCGGGCGGGGCTGCCCC
>WAAD01031684.1:80877-92151 GCA_013389945.1 Fregata magnificens
AGGTCATTGATGAATATATTGAACAGGACGGGACCCAGTACAGACCCCTGGGGAACACTGCTAGTTACGGGCCTCCAACCAGACTCTGCACTGTTGATCACAACCTTCTGAGCTCTGCCGTTCGGCCAGTTCTCGATCCATGTCACTGTCCTCTCATCTAACCTGCACTTCCTAAGCTTGTCTGTGAGGATGTTATGGGAGACAGTGTCGAAGGCCTTGCTGAAGTCAAGGTAAACAACAGCCTCCTTTTCTCCAGACTAAACAACCCCAGTTCCCTCAGCCGCTCCTCATAAGACTTGTGCTCTAGACCCTTCACCAGCTTTGTTGCTCTTCTTTGGACATGCTCCAGCACCTCAATGTCTTTCTTGTAGTGAGGGGCCCAAAACAGAACACAATATTTGAGGTGTGGCCTCACCAGTGTGTGCCAAGTACAAGGGAACGATCACTTCCCTGGTCCTGCTGGCCACACTATTCCTGATGCAAGCCAGGATGCTGTTGGCCTTCTTTGCCACCTGGGCACACCGCCGGCTCATATTCAGCCGGCTGTCGACCAACACCCCCAGGTCCTTTCTGGGCAGCTTTCCAGCCACTCTTCCCCAAGTCTGTAGTGTTGCATGGGGTTGTTGTGACCAAAGTGCAGGACCCGGCACTTAGCCTTGTTGAATCTCATACAGTTGACCTTGGCCCATCGATCCAGCCTGTCCAGATCCCTCTGTAGAGCCTTCCTTCCCTCGAGCAGATCAACGCTCCAGCCCAACTTGTTGTCGTCTGCAAACTTATTGAGAGTGCACTCGATCCCCTCATCCAGGTCATTGATAAAGATGTTAAACAAAACTGGCCCCAATACTGAGTCTTGGGGAACAAAGGGAGGTGGTTTAATCTGCTTTTGACATCCTAATTTTGGAATCTAGACTTGTTCAGGTTTCTTCTGCAGTATTTTTCTGGTTCCATCAGACCTCTGAGGGACTAGCAGCCAGTCATGGGTGGAGTTCCTTAGAGGTTTGATATTATTCAATATCTTTATAAGGGATCTGGATAATAGGGTTGAAAGAACCCCCCTCATGTCAGCCATGTGAATGACAGCAAACTGGGAGATAATACAGATACACTAGAAGGAAGGACTGCTATTCAAAGAGACTTAGACAGGCTGAAAGATTAGGTCAGCAAGAGCTGCATGAAGTTTAACACGGAAGGAAGAATCCCAAGCAGCAGTACAGGCTGGGGTCTGAGTGGTTGTGGTGCACCTGCAGAAAAAGACCTGTGGATCCTGATGGACAAGAAGTTGAATATGTGCCATAAAAGCACCCTTGCAGCAATGAAGGCAAACTATATCCTGGGTTGCATCAACAAGAGTATAGCCAGCAAACCAAGGGATGTGATTACTTGACACTTTTTGGCCACAGCTGGGACATTGTGTCTGGTTTTGGTCCCCACAGTTCAAGAAACATTAAAAAACTGCAGGGGGTTCAGGAGCCACCAAAGGCACCATCAAGATGGCAGGAGGGTTGGAGAATTTTAAATATGAGGGAAGGTTAAAGGAATTAGATTTGTTCAGCTTAGAGAAGGGAAGTGTATATGTGGGGGGAGTTATCACAGCCTTCCAGTACTTAAAAGGTAGACATAGAGGAGATGGATATGTTCCCTTCACAAGGATGAGGTGACAGGACAAGAGGATATGGACACAAGCTGCTTCAGGGGAAAGTCTCTCTGAATATAAGAAAAAAAAAAATGTTCACTGTGGGAAGAGTTAAATAATGGTTGCCCAGAAAAGTGGTGATATCTTGTTGGAAACGTTTAACACTTAGCTGGACAGGTCCTTGGATAAACTAATCTAAGACCCTGCTTTCAACAGGAGGTTGGATCAGAGGGTCTCCAGAGGTCCCTTCCAAGCTAGACTTTTCTGTGATTGTAGGATTCTGTAGTCTTCCTGCTTCTGCAGGGTTGTTCTTACTCTACAGTACACCCTTCCTGCTTGTTCTGCAGAATTATGTTAGTTTTCCAAGCCATCTTTCCTGCCTGCAGATTTTATGTCTTGCACATATTTTCCTTCACCCCATTTGTGCAACTGTACCACAAGTCTCTGGTGGCCTCTTTGCAGTTATGGCTCATCTGTGTTACAAAATGCTATTGTTGGTGTTAAAATGTTATAAAATACTTACACACCGTCACCAATTACTCAATTCTGTGCACTTCTGTCTGCGTTCAAGATAACAAATAGTAATTGTATCTTGCTTAGTATCCATCCATTTTGTGCATGCAACAGGCCTGCTTTGGCCACACCACATAACATGCCTGTAATCATTATAGGACAAAGGGATTTAAGGGAGGTGGAAATAATTCTCCCAGACTAAGGTGCTCTGAAATGCTGCAGCAAACGGTAAGATGGGAAGCAATTAAGTTTTTTGGGGGCTGACAACCCAAAAGGTGCATGAATTGCAGGGTAAAGGCAAAATCAGTTTGTGTTAAAATAACACAACTGTTATCTGAATTTTCCAAGGACTAATGGGTGTGCTTTTTTATTAGGAAGTGCATATATTTTTTGCTCATGTTATTAGGGAAACTGCTAACAACAGAATTTGATGGACCATTAGGTAAAAGGCTAGCAACCTGGAAGTGCCTTGTGATGACAGGCCTTTATATGAAAATGTTGCTTGACTGGCGGGCAGGTAGACAAAGACAACTCATGACAATCTCTTGGCCAGATAGAAACAAAAATGAACCATGACCTGCAGTGTATGAGTTATTACCAGATAGCTCTCAGATGAATTAATACACTGAAACCTAATTAAACCACAATCCTTTTATCTTGTCTTTCTCTCTGCATGTCTAGGACAAGTAGAAGTCTTCATAAATCTGAAAGATTGCAGATCAATTAATATGCACGCAAGCTGCATATTCTTTAATGGGAGTAGAGGTAATCTGACGTAAATTCCCTTTTGGAAACTCAGAGTAACATGAAAATTTTTGTCCCAACTCCGGTCCCACTTGTGCTGATTTCTCAGCCATGTAATATTATTGAGTTCAGTGGTGTAAACTGATCAAAGTTTTTGTTTGTTGTCTGCAACATTTAAAGTATATGGACTTCATTGTTCTTCTCTATTAGTTAATGGAAATTTAATGTGCAAAGCTGGGGTAAGTAGGATGAGTGATTCATTTTACGCAGAATTCTTCTATTAAGCTTATTGTAGACCACATAGTTTTAACATCACATTGCTCCCAATGGTTTTGTCTCATTAGTTACTTGATCACTATATTAGCCTGGACACTCACAATTTGGGAAAAAATTATTTTACTTGTACATAATTCTGTAAATCCAGACATGCAAAAGCATGAAGAGTGCCTATAAGAACTGTATTTTGAATGCATTTCCAATTATTTTATAATGCTTGTTATGATACTAACAGTTTTATTACAGAACATGTTAAATTCTTATCCCTCCAAATTGTAAGATAGAACAAAGAGCGGTATGGGTCAGATCTGTGTTCTGCCAAACCAACTACCTTGTCTCTGACAGATGCTGTTTGCAGCAAATGCTTAGTTAAGAGTAGAACAGCAGCACAGGGTATAAATACACACACGCTGTCCAGGCTTCCGTTAATTTATAGGTCATTGAATTTCTGATTTCCAAATGGTGCCTAGGCTAGGCAGTTTGCTTTTATTGTCATGAATTTGAATCACGGACCTAATCACTTTTAGAACCCTTATTAATTTTTAGTATCCACAATGTCTCCCAGAAATTGTGTCCTTTGAAGAACAACCTACTTTTTGTTTATTTTGAAACTTTGACCAATTTCATCTGACATTCCCTCATTCTTGTACTAGATATGTATCCCAGTAAATGTGATTTTTGCCTCTATTAACAGAAGCTTTCCAACCCCACAGTGCCCTGGGGGAGCAGGGTCTGGACCCTGTGGGGCTGCCCTTGTCCTGATCCTGGTCCAGGTGGCACTGGCTGACCTGGCTGCCTGGGGGTAAGTGGCTCTCACCTCCCCAGGGTGCACTGGGGCTGTGAGATACTGTCGGTGGTGTGGGCTGTGCTGAGGAAAGGTATAAAAATAAACTTAAATGGGCCCAAAATTGAGGAGGAAAGGACCCCTTCCATGAGTATCAGGGTCCTCTCATTGAAGCCCTGAGGGTGCTGAAAGCTTGTAATCCTCCTCTTCTCCTGAGGGGGGGTGAAACTGTCCACCTGAACACCCAGAGAGATGCCCAAGGGGTGAGCATTAACACCAGGGAGGAGAGGCAAGAGTAGGACAGTGAGGAGATTTTGCCATCACAATTTTAACTGTTTTATTAGCAAGACTTGTCTGTATTAATTAACTGTTTTGGTCTATTAGACTTAAAATTTTATTTGGATTAACGATACACTCTTAGGTTCAACTATATGTTCTACTCCCTTTTGCCTGTAGCAAGATATAAGATATTGCACATGATTTGATGATGACTCTGACTTTGTACAAGCCACTTTGGACGTGTTTTCTGTTCTGTAAGTTTGGAAAACTTTAACAGCATGTTTCGTAAGGAGCAGAGACTTGTGTGGAGTTTTAAAAATCCATTAATGAAAGCTTGTGTTTCTAATTCACTTGCAATATTGAAAATCCCATCTCTAAATCAAGGGACTTTTCAAGCACTTCAAAATCTTCATCTGACATTCAGTACTGTTTAATGGATTTTAATGGATTTTAAAATTTTTCCTGTTAAGTGGACTATCAAATAGTTTTTATAAATGTGCAGAATAATGTCAAAGACCTAAGCGAGAATTTCCTATGAATTCATTAAAAAATAAAAATACCCCAAACACCCAAACAAAAAATCCCAAACCACCATGGTTTATTACTTATGAAAACAAATGTTCTTCTGAAATATAATGCTATGTATTTCTTCCTTTTTTTTGCTAAATAATAGTTCAGCACAAATACAGAAATATCCTATATTCTGTTTCTACTACCTTAGATTATACACTTGTGCATTGTATTGAATGTATTTTATTTTTATCTGATGGGACTGTGGAAAATCTTTGTACCTTCATATTAAGATTCTGAAAGACTTGTATTATTCATTTCACAGTGCAAAAGAGAAATAATTTCCTTGACTTTTACTTTTGCCTTAGTTTTCTAAGAATAATTATTTTCTTCAGACTTTTGTGTATTTATAGATGTGATTGCTATGGGGGACCACCACTACATACAGTGATACAACCAATCTAGATGAGGAGAGTATGCTGCATGGTAAAGGTCTAAGTAACATTAAGTATTCCTGCACTGTTTTTCAAAAATATAATGGAAAAGGTGAGTAGGAGCAACTAGATGGAGGTCATTACATGTCATCATATCAGGAACTAAGGCTATGCTGTGTACACTTCAGGAGCTGTAATAAGTTATTTGTCTGTCATTGTCTACCTTTTCCTCTCATATCAACATATGAATAAAAATTTTTAGTGTGTGAGTGCACTCTCCCCTATCAGTCACTAAAGCAGTAAAATGGAAACATCACAGGAATGGCAAAACTGTGCATGTCCAGGAGCCTTTTTGTTTTCTTTTATTGCAGACTTACTATTGGACATGTTACTGAAATACATGGAAATACAATTACTTAAAGCATTCTCTCCAAAGTGAATAATAGACTGCTTTTTGTTTGTTTTTAATGGTCAGCTTTGCTTTAGCTTTCAGTGGAGAAAATGTGCCCTCTTTTATTATGAGTACAGTATGGAATAATTTTTTATCAATAGATAAGTCCTACAGAAAAAGGGATGACCAGAATAATGATCTGTATAAACCAAAGAACCATACCAACATATTTTTAGCTCTGTTACAGATCAAGTTGATTTGGTTCAGCCAGCACTACTTTAACAAATTTCAAAAAGACCACATTTTATAATGGGAAGGGTCATCTGACAGTATGGGGCAGCTGGTGAGAGGATTTAATCTCCCATTTTCGTTGCCATGTAAGAGCTTACACATCATTTGCATTTCTAGCATGTCATTTCAATTTCTGTCTAAATACCCTAGCACTGTCATATGCAGATAAGAAGGTGGAAAGAGGCTGCAGTGCTATGCTTCCCTGGCAATAACAGTGTCCTTGTTGCAGCTTAAGTTATGGGACTAATGAGAAATATTCTCCATTCTCCTTCTACTAATTCTGCACATAACAGAAAGAGAGATATAGCAGCACCTATACATATACGCAGGGATGTAAACCCATGGGGAGAAGATCACCACTGCAGCAATAGATAGTTTACTGTGGAGGTACAAACCTGAAAGATACAGGCAGCCCCCTCCTTTTAGATCTGCTGAGCTGTGTGGCTATTTAGCTAGTGCTGCTATCAGGCGGGTACAGAATTTGCCTTTCAAACAGGTCCAGGCTTCAGTCAGCAGAGCAGCATGCAACAGAGTCATGATGCTGAAGCATGAGTGTGCACTGTATATGCTGATTCATGTTGCAAAGTAAAGATAGCAAAAGATGACAGGGGAGGAGTCTGCTATTTGTTGCTGTGGTGAAGTCCTTAGCAGCTGCAAATGATCCATGTGCTGAATAGATCCCTAATAGAACAAATAATATTGTAGTTAAACCTGTATTCTGAGTAATGAGAAAATAATCTTTTGCTTACTGCCAAGTTTCAATATATACTTCAAAATGATTGTTCCAGTTCAGTTCCAATTTGAGGAAAAATTGTTTCGGTTCAGTTTAGAAGCAGTAATTGTTCCCATTTTTTGTTTAATAAAATCTTCTATTGCAATGAAATTTAAAGGGAGGGATTCAGAAATTTGAATTTCCATTTTAAATAAATTGTAATTCGATCACTGCAACGCAGATTCTGATGACCTATTTTCTCTATGTGAATTACTTTAATCTGATTTTGCTGTCAAGCTTAGTCTTTATTCCACCTTCAAAGAAGCATTATCAAAACTGATAAAAGGACTATTCCAAGCCAGAGGACATTTCACCCTTTCTTGCTGCTTGGTTTTATACTGGCTTTTTACCTAATAACTTCCTTCTGGAATTTAACATTGCTTGTGCTGGGATTTCCTTTATTTGAAAACTCACTGTGACAAGTTTACTGGGTACAGACCATTCATAAACAATAGTGGGATCATGGTGGCTAAACTAGCTTTCCACAACAGAAAAAGCAGTTGAATATAATTTCATTCAGATTCCTTCCACTGTTTTAGGAGCAGCTTTGCCATCCCTAACAGCAAGTATCCTTGGGTGTAAAGTAGATTTTAGCTGTCCATCAGCCCTAGTTCCCGTTCCCACAGAGTGATACTGGGAAAGTCGCTTTTCCCTGGGCTCGGCTGGGAGCTAAGCAATCCTGAGCGGCACTATCTCATAGCTCCTGCTTATCTCAGTGTTCAGAGGGAGCTCAGGTGGGTAAGTCAGCATTTCACAGAGGCAAGCATGGCTAGGAAGAAAAAGAAGACTGCATAGCTAAGGTAGTTCATTACTGCTCCAAAGATCTGGAGTTCTTTCTACACCACTGTCAAAGAGTCTGTGTGACATTCAGTAACACAAAGGCAATTATTGGTTGTGTATTTCTCATTTGCTGGTTGCTCAGTTTGGAGGATTGATAACTGCAACAGAAATTAATGCATTTTAAATACATGAAGCTACAAAATGCAAAGCAATCTGGAAAGTTAGATTCTGTATCTCTTACATTGGCTATGAAAATACAGTAAATTCTTTGATTCTATAGTGTCTGTCCCTTGTCTGTATAATGACCCTAATACGCCACTCACAATTAACAATGGTGTTACAAATTTAAATTTATTAAATGCACTTCTATTATATTGATGATCCTTGTAGAAAAGTTCATGAAGAAGCTAATAATTCTGTGTTCAGAGCAGGGGTTGGATACTCTGCAGTAACTGATCCTGCACATAAAATGGAGCTGTATGTGAGTAGCTGTTCATTAACCAAGCACAGCCTTTCCTCTGCAGGAACGATGTATGATAATATGGAATAAAATACTGTGTAATTATATATCTAAAGAATTATCATAATGATACACACAGTGGGATTAAATTATTGCTTTGCAGACAATCCATATTCTAGGATTCCCTAACTTGTGAATGTTTTTGACTTCATAATGACTTGATATTGTGTAATAAAATCTTGGGGGGAGGGAGTACTAGATGATACGGTAAACCACGTATATTAAACTAACTCCTTTATATATTTACTTCTTCTGAAGAAAGGTCAGTGAATATTTACATTATCAAGACTTTATTAGAAGTTCCCAATTGCCAGCATGACATTTTTTCTTCAGAGAAAGTCATTAAAATTAAAGTTAGGGAAACAAGCACAAGGTTAAAGTAGCCATTTTACACTTCTGCTGCTGATCTCATTGTTTTCCTTTTTACTTGGTTAGTGTTAAGCTTTTTTAGCCTTATTTTAGTCTTAAACTAATACAGTTTTTCAAAAAGTAAACTTCTATTGAAAGATTTTTTTAGGAAAAATATTTTGATTTGAAAATACAGGAGAAGTGTTTTGCATGCCACACATCCTTAAAACAATATGCATTCTGAAAGAAGAAGATCTTGAGACGTGTTCTTCAGAACAGGTCTTCTTTCAGTTACTTATGTTTACTGTATTTCTGAAAGCAATATTGCCTTGTGTTTAGTAGGGGAATGAGGAGAAAGTTTAAGTTAAAAGCTGAAGAGAAAAGTCCCATCTCGTATGGCAACCTTTCCCCTGCAAGTTTGTGATGCAGCCTGCTATCACTGGACAATGAAGGTAATACCTGTGTTCTTCTGGATGCTGATGTCTTACCTTAATGACTTAAAATGCATTTGAATGATCCTGCTACTATGGTAAGAAAGTAAATTTGTCTGACAGGGGAAGTATGTGAATTATCCTTCCTCAGGTTATTTGGAAGGATAAATGGTTTCTAACTCTGCCAGGACTTCTTCTGGATTGGTCTGAGGAAGAAGGGTTGTATCTGTGCTGTGCTTTGGTTTCAGGAGAGGATGGGTTCTGGTGCCTGGTGTGGCACTTTGAGGCTAGATCTTTACACAATGAAGACAGGACCACGTCTATGGTATAGTTAGAAGCATGTAGTAATACTCTTGCTCCACAGTAGGCATCTATTTTGCTCACTAACTTTTCTGCAGAAATCTAAAGCTGATCTCTGCTCTACTGCTGAGAGCTGCTCCTTCCCTATCTTTTTCTGAACAGCAAAGAAAGAGGAGAGGCTTAATTATCGATCTTATTTCTGGAAAAGGTGGGAAGTATATGTAGGGGACAACCAAAAGAACAGGTAGGATTCACACACTTTTTCAGAGAGACACGGAAACAACAACTCCTGTGGTTTGGAAACAGCCCGGTGGCTGTGGGCGTGATTGTTTTGTTTCTTCTGCTTTTCTCATGGCAAAGGTGAGAAGATGGGAAAAAGAGCAATATGTTCAGCCTGTTCCTCCTTGCACCTTGTTCTTGTAAACTGATCAGCCAAACCAAAAATCCCCCAGCTCTGTCCTCAAGGACTCATTTCAACAGAAAAAGGTAGCAGTGGCAAAACTGGTAAATAAAGTTCTCTAATTCCTTCTCTCTTGCCTAGAATTTGCCTGAAAGTGCACACAACAGGAGGATGGAATTGATGCTCACAGAAAATTTAGCTGCTGAGACACTGATCAGGTTTGACAGTAAGAAAGCTTTGTTCTGGAGAAACAAACTGAATGAGTTAGGAAGGATGTGAGCTTAGCCAGACGGATGAACCATGTGTAAATTCTGGCTAGCGCTCTGGGTCATCCCCGCTGTGCAAGCTGAGGAACAAGTTTGTACCAGTTCCTGCCACTGTGCTGTTTCAGATCCTGATTTGTTAAGCCTCCTCTTAGCACGAGGGAGAAATGTTTCATTTTAGCTGCTTTTTATTAGTCTTTACATTGCATTTTATGAGTCTGTAACATTCTGCTTATGTTCATCATATAGGAGGTCTTATAAAACTGTGGAGTGAGCAACAGTAGTTCTCTCTTCATCTTATTCCCCAAGTTTTCCTCCATGTAGTTGTTTTTCTTTTTCTCATTTGGATATTTTATCAAAATCTAAATTGGAAGGAAAGAGATGTCAGGAGAGATGAGAATATAGAAGGTCACAACCCAAAGGAAAGTAAATGGTGCAGGAAGAGAGGGAAAAGGCACCAGATATTTTCATTTGAGAGAAAAAAAGAGCAAAGAAGGTTTTAATGCATGACCCAATAGGAATCAAGAAAAGGTGATAAAAAGACTGTTTTGATGTCATCCAAAGCTCTCTTTTTTTAATATTTTAAGTGACGGATTTTTGTGTTATTTGGGGGAAATTGTGGTCTTCATAACAATATGACTATATGTTTACCTAGCTGTTTATTTTATCTGATCTGTACAAAGCAAAATGTTTGAATCATTGATGATTTTTTCTATTTCTACAGTGACATTGTGTCACTTCAAAAGTATTACTCAAAGGTTCCTGTTTATCTTCTCTGACTTCAGAATAAAATCTTTGCTTTAAATCACACATTTTCTATGGGAGGTATGTTAGTTGCACATTGAAAAATATATTTCTAATGGCTACACTGGTGAGGAATTACGGAGTTGATCACAAAATAGGTGAGGGGATGGAGCTGATTTGCTTCATGCGTTCAAGCTTTCTTGTTCCTAGACTATGAGTGGCAATAACTCATGATTCTCAAATATACTTGAGGGAAGAAAAAATAAGAAAATCAATCTTTCTGCCCTTTGGTAAATACTATCTGGAAGAGAAAATATACCATGAACACCATTAACACTACGAGTGTTCTGAAAATGCTTGCTTATTTTTCATAAGCATACAACTCAAATCACCCTCAGCTCTAAAACCTATTGAAAGAGTAGATCTACCCTACAGAGAAAATGGACAGATGCATGAAGCAGCAGAAGTGGGGGGATACTGTCTAAGAACTAGGGAGTGGAAAAATTATTTTCCCTGTATTGTCAAAGAATTAAGACTAATCCTGTCTGTATGTGGGTGCATGTGTGCATTTGTATAGAGAGTTTTCATGTAAAATTATGAAATGTCAGCCCATGAAAATTTCTCACAAATACTTCTTAAGCCAGTCTGGAATGCAGTATTTCTTCTCTTGGCACACAACGGTGCTTTTACAATAGATGTAAAAAATGGTAAACAAATCAAGCAAGTCTTGTTCCTTTGTTTCATGCATCTCTTGATTTAGCACCATGTAATACAGTCATACATTCCTAGTTGAAGTCGTTTGGCAAGTGCAACAGCCATGCAAAGGTGTCCACCAGAAAAACTACAGCCAAGAATGAG
>WAAD01031688.1:0-10894 GCA_013389945.1 Fregata magnificens
CCAGCTCCCCCTCAGCCAGACCCAGTACAACTGTATTATTTGAAACTTTCAAAATGACATGTAATGTGAAGCAGACATCTGACAGAGAATACATTATCCTGAATAGTTTAAGCTTTATAAAATTATAAGCCTGTTTTTAAGTCTCACAAGTGAAAGTATTAAGCTACATTGTTTAGTTGTTCTTACCAAGGAACCCCATAACAACCAGTTGTGTGGCATTTTTTTTGTCCTGCAATATCCATCTCTAAGGAATGCAGGCAATATATTGCAATTGATACATTACGTTCAAGCAATTCAAGCAACCTCAACAGAATTGATTCCTGTTTGCTTCCTTGTCAATAAACCATTCGAATGCTCCGATACCTGTGCATCTCTTCAGAGTTTTAAGGCAGACCAAATGACACATGTTTTGTTCCACACCAGAAACTTAAATTATTGGTTTTACTCAACTTTTTACATCCTGTTCTTTAATAAATCTAGTGAAACCACACATCTCCTATACATCAAAGAAACTTTTTTTCTTCCATACAACCGTGAAAGCAGCCTCCAGAAATCCTATTTGAAGGTTGCAATGAGTCAGATCGTGCTCTTTTAAGGAAGAATATGATTTAGGTTCTGTTCACTGGACAGACAAACAGTTTTTAGGAGGACTTGTCCTTCCTGAATACAGCAGCTAGGAATTTTTGTGTAAAATACTCACCAAGTTGACAAACCGAGCAGAGCCCATAAAACTCTAGTTGGGACTCCGTGCAGCTGTAACGACGCCTGGTAGATTAATGAACAAACGGAGCAAGTGAAGTGTTTCCTCTCCAGAGCACGCAGGCTACAGATTCGTCTTTTAGAAAACAGAGCAGTATTTCCCCTTATCTTCTCCCCAGGAGACGGAGAAAAATATTTGCAGGTATGACTATGTTAACAAGAAGGTATGAACTGACAACACTAGAAACAATAGCCCTTTTCCCCCAGGCCTCAGAAAAAAGTCTATGTTTCATCACAAACTCAACTTAGGAGAAATATATATATATTTTGATCTAGAATCATGACTGCTTATTTCTGATTTCTGTACAAAAGCGGTAGGATCTCTTTCCTGGCACTGCAAATAATATTTGGATCAGGTTGAGCAACTTTGTTAATACGGCTAAGGATGAAATCTTTAAAAAGGGATCTGGCAGCTCCCATGAACCTGTCACCCACTGGCAGTTAGCAATAATCAGTAGAAATTAATTAATTAATTGGGTGTCCATGGCAAGGTGTTGGCAGGGTGGGGCTGCAGGGAAGCCTTTGTGAGGAGAGCTCCTCAACAGCCTCACTGCAGGACACAGCCGAGCCCATCAGCCCAGCTGGTGGCACCAATGGGAAAATGTATTTAAGAAAGAGCAGAAAACACTGGTTAGACAGAGGAGGAAAGAGAAAAAAGTGAGAAACAACCCTGCAGACACCAAGGTCGGAGATGGGGGAGGAGATGGGGGAGGAGATGGGGGAGGAGATNCTGGAGCAGAGATTCCCCTGCTGCCTGTGGAGGAGACAGTGGTGGAGCAGGTAATTCCCTGCAGCCCAAGCAGATATGTATGTCTTTGTTTCTCACTACCAAATCTATTTTAACTGGCAATAAATTAAATTAATTTTCCCCAAGTTGAGTCTGTTTTGCCTACAACAATTATTGGTAAATGATCCCCCTGTCTTTATCTTGACCCACAGTCTTTCTTGTTCCTATTTCTTATTTTCTTTCCCTGTCCCACCAGGGAGAGGGAGTGACTGAGGGGCTGGGTGGGAGCTTAGCTGGTGGCCAAGGCTAACCCATGACAGCTGTACTCCAGTATACTAACATGGAAATGTCAGCCTGTACTCTGAATGTATACAGCACTAGTTGCCAGCTTTGCTGATTTGATCAAAATCAGTACTCTAACACGTCTATGGATGCATGTGGATAGACGGCTTTGGGCAGGGCAGGGGCAATTTCTCTTTATGCTTCCCCACAAAGCTCGGTTCTGTCCCACATGCTTCACACTTTACTACTCACAGCAGGGTAAACGATGAGGCATGGGCAGGCCCCAGTGCAGGGGTGGCTGCATTTCCTCATCCTACAAGAAAATCTTAATGACTGAAGGTCATGAGAGACAAACCTTGTTCCTCAGGGAACTGAGGGAATGAGGAGATCTTGGAACTTGGCCCCAAGTTAAACACCAAGACTGGACCTCACTAGTATCAGTTTCAGTAGTCTGGATTGTTTCATCCTACAGCTGGAGTTCAATTATCTTGTAGCCACTTGTGCCAGAACAACCTGTCAACAAGTTTCATGATGTGGCCATAATGGGGAAGAAAGATTTGAGATCTCTGAAAGGCTCTAAAGCCTTTGTATGGCCATGCTGGCTCGAAGTGAGAAAATCTGGCTAAGCACACTGATGCCAAGTTCACACCCTGAATTTCTGAACTTTCACTGCTCCAAGTTTGCCTGGAAAGTTTAATCACAGCTCAGCTGGATATCTCAAGAAAATCAAAGGGAAATAAAGTGCTCAGAAATCGAATTTTCCTGAGATTAAATATTTTTCCTGTTTTCTTCCAAGTACTGAAAGAAAGAAACTGCCATAGTTGTGTTACTTGTGTTAACTTTTCCAGTAAAAGTTAGAAAATTGAAATTTTCCACAAAAATGTTAGTTTTCAGACAGGTCAGTTTTTCTCAGTCAATCCATCAGTACCTTGCAACCCACTCTAATGGAAGCCGTTGTGAAGCAAATGCTGGTGGAAGATTTGATACTGAAAATGTCAGTGACAATCACATTATGATGGCAATCTGAAGTGAAAAGAAGGTGGGTTTGAGGGAAAAAAATCTGCAAAACCCCACTGCCTATCCTTGAACAGGAATTTAAGGGAAATCATATGTAGCATGGGAGTGTGTAATGTTCCCCCTTTGAAAATTAATTAGAAGGTTCTCCATCATTCCGCTTAGCCTTGCTACAAGTGACAAAAGCTACTGGATTAACAATGTGATGTCAAGAGGTGTGATACAATAAAACCTGGGTGAAAAAACACAACCCCTGCTCAGCTTGGTTCAGGGTGGATGTACTACTTTATTTCTGGTCTTTCTACTGTATTGTGTTTATTCCTCTTGGCTTTAGTAATATGTCTTTATTTCTGTTGCAGTTATATCTACAAGTCTGGTTATGAACCTGGGCTGTGTTATACACAAACAGAAAGACAAAAACCGGATTTTGTTCTCAAGAGTTTATGAATGAAATCCAGAGGTAGATTTGATAATTATAGCAAAGTGATTTTCTTTCATCTATACTGCTTTGGATCCACTAGGTTTCACAACAGGCTATAGTTCTCGATTAACTCTAAACAAAATCAAATTCAGCTGAAAACTTGCATGTTCAAATTTTATCCAAACTTGGCCAAAACATAATAATATGAATCTTTAAATTGCCCAGCAATCTTCCAAAAGTGGATAACAATATTCTTTGAATGCTTTGGCTAGTTTTTGAACATTCGTCCAGACACAATCTTCAAACTCTACTCCATCTGATCTTACTGTGAGTCAAAAGTGTGACGCTGTCATAGTGCAGCAAGAAGCTGTGACCCACATTTTTCATTGTTTAATATAAGTGTACGTTGCATAATTAAAAGCTATCATAAGTGAGGAGGTGTATCTTGGCTGTGCTATATTTTTTTCAGCCCAAAATAGAATCTGAACAGCCTTTTGCTGCATAAAAGATATTAAAAACCAAACCCTACTAAGATTTAAACAGAATTATTAACTTTTCACAGACATGATTGATTGGCCATTGCAAATTGTTGAAACCCAACTGATTATGCATTTAGATAATCAATTGCATAATGATCAACAGCAAATGATGAGGAACCAATAAAATACATATGCTTAGAAACAAATGACTTGTAAAGATTCTAACTCATACATGTCAGGCAATTTAATCATAAGGAGTGCAAGCTGTGACCTCTGAGTGGGATGCGGTAATCTGGCAATCAAGAAGGCAGCAGAGGCATGATGCATTGGTCTTTCTTTGCTGGACCACCAATAAATGATAAGATTGTTTGTGTAACTTGCTGTAGCTTGAAGTCATAATGTGACTTAATTGTTTTGTTGTTTCAAATTTCAGCAAACCTCTCTATTGTATGCTTATTGTCCTAAGAAATGTGTAGAATTTGTAAACCTACATGCCATGTGACAGCATAATACCCCACAGAACCTGGCAAGTTCTCTCTTAGCCACTCTTTCTTTTCCTCCCACTTCCTTTCAAAAGATGTGCCTGAACCTGTCCCAGCAATTAAGAACCATTTCAATTCTTTGAATGGAATTTGAGTGAACTTAAAAAGTCTGTAAGACTGGCGGCTCTCAAGACTGGGAAGAACTTCACATTTATATGTGAAGATAAAAATAATTTTTCTCCCAATAATTATTAAAAGAAAAAGAAGATAGATTGTTGCATTTTATTTTTTGAATGAACAGTTTGTCTTTGCCAAAAGCTTTCCAGCAGTAATCAGAGACATTACTGAAACAAAAAGAAAAGCCAAACACTTTCTTTCCAGCTCAACAAAGAAGCAATCTAATTCTTTTTCCATCATAAAAAATCTGCAGACATTGGACACTACTGCTTGAGGTGCCCGAGCAACACAGCAGGCTGAGGCTAAACCTGTGGGGTTGGCTTTCACATCACCTCCTATACACGCCCAACACAAATGTTTCAATAACCACAAAGTCTGAAGTCAAGAGAGGCAAAAAAGTGATTCACCCTCATTCGCTCCTACCCAGGACTGTCAGACCTTGGCTTTCTGCAAGCTCCGTGAGGAGAAACAGCCAGGATAACTGAGCTGGTGGCTGCTGTAGGTAGTATACCAACTTATTCACTGCAGGAACTTTTACATCTAGGCAGGCAGGATGCAGTCCTCCTGGACCATAAATAGTTTGAAACATTCCTTGTTCTCTCACCATTAGGATCTACAGTAGATCTGATGACTGAGTGGTGGGTGAATGTTGCCCAACAGGTCTTTTTTGTGACAGATGCAGGAGCCAGGTTTTGGGTGAAGGCTGTGACTGTTGGTCTCAAACATCCAAGAAATCCTGAACATGATTTTGGAAGGAATGAAAAAGATGCTTTCTTTGGCACTGAATTTGCTGAAGTGACAGATTTGGAGATTTCTAAGTGAGAAAAATTTGTGACACTTGTATATGCCTATGTGTATATATGTGTATATCTATATAAAAGGGAGAGAGAGCTTATAGTTCACAGATATAGATAGGTAAAGATTTATATTGCCTACTCATTCTGCTCATTTCTGGTCAGTAGCTGCTAGACAGTCCTACAAATACTAACTAATACAATGCAGCAGATGAAGATAAAATTAATGCCACCCATTGACCCTTACATTTTTTGGCCTTTAAATTTTTATGAGAGGATTTCACAGTCTTAAAATTTCACACTGTTTTTCTTTACAGATTTCTTCTGCCTGATTTGTCAGCTACAATAAATAAGGCTTTGGTGGGTTAATATTGGTATGTTTGTGAACAGCAACCACCTCGAGTCATGTCTGAGCCTAAATTAACTCTACTTTCACTAGAAAAAGGAAATCCAAGCACTACGAAGAGACTTATTAAGAAAAGCAATCAAATAAAATGTATGACTAATGGCATAAATTCCTTACAGTGAGCATCTTTGCTCTAATCATTTGGAAATTGAAAGTTCTTCAGATTCCTCTGAAATAAAAACATTTTCTTCCTCTGTTATATATCAGCCTTCGGTTAGTTATTGCATTCAGCTAGAGTCTAATAGCAATGTAATACTGAGCAGAATCAATGTCTTCCTGTATATAGTGATTGCACAAGTTCATTGCTCTTTTTAAATGAAATATATTTCTTTACATTAAATACACTGGGAAGCAAAGATGATTAGACAGCTACTTTTATAAACATGATTGTGGTGTCTGCTGATTACTTCACATCACCAGTGTACTTTCAATAAATAAAAATACTTTCCTTTCTCTTTTTTTTTTTGAAAAAATAGGAATATAAAAAGTGAGAATGGGACTATAACTGAGTTTAAAGCAATACACATCATGTATGAAACATCAGCTACATTTTAGGAAGCCATTCCTACTCAGTTGTTTGGCAATACCCTGTATTCATTTGCTCCTGGAGGACAATCAACAAAATTTTAAAGAATGTATTTTCTTTTGCACCAAAAGGGACCAAATGAAAAGTTTACCAAGTCAGTTATTTGCAAGTCAGATAAGGAGGTGGTAACTTAGCTGAGTGTTAAAAATTGTTAAAATGTGTCAGGTGTTTTGCCAGTAGAACTAACCCATGACTGTCGCATTGGAAATAGAAGGCTTAATTCACCTTTTTCCAGAATGTAGAGGTTAAGGGTAGTTGTATGTAGCTTTCATATAGTGCATCTCATACATTGACCTTGAAGCACGCTCAGTGAAGATCCCTGTGTTCATGTCTATACTGTGAGAGCAGTCGTGCTCTTTAAAGTCTTAGTCCAGGGCGAAGGGCCCAGTACACACAAGTCTCCTCCTAACTTTTACACCTGTGGTGCACGCTTAGGACTTAACTCCTGACAAAACAGACAGCCCATGTTTACAGTGTCTTGCATATGGAAAATGAAGCAAAGCAAATGAAGTGACTTGCCTCGGGCTAGGTAAAAGATTGGAACAGAACAGAAGTGTCCTGCCTCTAGGCAATGTTGCTGTCTGCCTTCCTGAGGTTGTGTTTGATTTATAGCAACTGGGCCTGTCTATTTTCATGTCTTCATGTTGAGGGTTTTTTTAAGAAGCACTGACTGCTTTGCACTCTTTCAGTTATGCAAAGTGAATTAAACATTTACCTGGGTTATCGATTGCTTCATGTTAATTGTGTTTTTGTGTAGCAGCCAGAATATGTTGAACAAGGTGTTCCTAAGTGCTTGCATCATTTTCACCAGCATGTAATCACAATTAACATAGAAAAAGTTCACTCAAACCATAAAATTGATACGGATTATCCTGAAATTTGGAGTTGTATAGATAGTTTAACTTCCAGATCACAGATCCAGATCTAAAAAAAATCCACATCACTGGAAAACTATGTATTCATAACTAAATTTGACAGCCAGGATGTTTGTTTTATCTACTTTAAGCTACTTTTGAAAGTTAATTTAAGTGTCTTTCAGAAGACCCAAGTTCCTTGAAGAGTTAAGGGAAGAGATAAGATTAAAGACACTTAAACCAGCTTTCATGAATAATTCTCCCTGACCTCAACCCAGAAAGGATATAAACATGAGCATATATAGAATAATATTTGCATGCAGAACTGGTTTGTCCATGGAAATGGATAGCTGTGTCTATATGCATGAACCCTGTAAGAAAAACTGCTCTCTTTGCTGAGTTGTAGGGACAGTGTGCGCAAAAATTACATGAGATATTTTGAATCATTGATCATCTTGATTATAAGAGGTACTGAAGTTTAAAGCAAGCTAGCAATCTTCACCATTAAGTGTGGGTTTGTGACATGCAACCTAAAATTTCTTTCCCTTAATTCAGGTTGTCTTGTTGGCTTCACACATCCTTGCAAGCTATATTAAGTTTCAGAATACATTATAAAGATAAATATTGGACCGTTCTGCATGTGGCATTATCAGTTAGTGGATAATTTATAAAAAATCCTGTATAAAACTTTCCAAACCTTAGAATTATAGGAAAAAAATAGTCTTTCCTGTCTCCATCACCTGCATTTTGACAGGTTGTAAATGTAAGACAAACCTAAGTCATTACACATATATCCAAGTCTCTGCTGAAATGTGGCTGCAAGACTTACAGAGCTTCTGTGTTTCAGACTGAGTTGCCCATCAGATGAAATCAGTGTTAACATAAAAATCTAGTTATTGCTGGTATTTAAAAAAAAAAAAAAAAAAGGAATTATAAAAGGGCAAGTGCAGTAGGAGTTCAACAGCTGCAGAGTAGCACTGAAAGAGCAGTAGTGGCCTGAAGCAAGAATCAAAGTAATTGCATCTCTCACAGGAAGTGGTGAGCAGCACATTTAGATGAGTTAGATGAAAGGAACGTAACCAGTTCACTTAGCCTATTCGTTTGCAAGAGAAATGCTTGCTTCTACTTTAGAGTAGAGCTTCCAACCCCAACCCTTCCTCCTCCAACCCCAAATAACACCACTTTTAGGTAGCCAGGATTCAAACAGTGGTTTAAATCACCCACACAGCAAGCAAAATGCAAATGCGTGATAGGCAGCAAGTACAGCATACCCATCTCCATACATTACCTGAATTCCATAGAGCAGCACCAATGTTAGCATGTTGTGTGCATGAAAGAGGAGGGAAGGACTTCAGTAGCTCTGTTACTACCATGGCTTTACTGCTTGCCAATAAATGCATTAGTATAAAAGTAATTAGTAAATCAGAAATTCTGTTCAGCTCTTTGCAGTACGGATGCAATCTGTTCAATACACTTGCTAATGTTTTGTCCCATCTCAGCTAAAGCATCTCATGGGAGTGCTATGTGTGATGTGAGTGCCAGGTTTGAACGGGCACCCACAGGAGTGGGGAAGGAAGCGGGACGCATCTACAGAAAACATCAGTTAGCCGTTGCTGGAACACCATGCCCAGTTCTAGTGTCTAACCTTCTAAAAAATCTGAGACATTTCTGAGAAATTGTACAAAGCTGTCTTGTATTCTTAAACGTATGCCTCACAGACAGAGACCACATGAGCTCAGTCTACTTAATCTGCTTCAGGAAAAGACAGGAAGACAATTTACAATAATCTGTAAGTACCTGTGCAGGGAAAGACCTCTTATACTAAATGTTTCCACAGTATAAAAATCATAGGCATAACAAAATCCAGCAGCTGGAAATTAAAATCAGACTAACTCAGGCTAAGATTAGTTAATGAGAGCTGGAAGGAGTAGTGGGGGGGGCTGCCTGAGGAGGCATCTGGTGCCTCCACACCTGGCGAAACCTGGCATCTACTTTATAAGTAAAGCTAGTTCACTTATGTTGAACAGGCTCAGGCAGGCATTTCAGCACAGCCAGTGTCACTACCTGAAAAAAGGTGGTTAATATCTAATGAAAAAACAGAAAACAAATCAACTTCTCACAACCAGAGGGCTCATTTGGACTAGCCTGGGTCATGGGTGGGAATCACTTTCCCTTATCCCGTAAGTTCCTATCTTATTGTCAAGGTACCTCAGTGGCTCAAACAGCACTTATCTCTTCCTCCTGGATGTGATAAGATTCAGCTCACTAAGTTTTTTAAAGCTTCTTGTGCAGCCTAATTTTTGCTGCTATAGGCTTTGGTCCTGGCTTTCCAGAGGTGCAGTTTTCCAAAGGTCAATAACAGCACAAGTCAGTGCTTTCCTTATGGCATCCCTGCCTGACTGCTGTTATTTAAGGCAATCCTGTCCCAGAGCAACTTGTGCCAAGAGAATAAGGAGAAGGAATCTCCATTGACAAGTTCTTCCAGCTGTGCTAGAAAAATATCTACTGCATGGACCGGGAGAAAAAACCTAGTGAAACACCCTGCTGTGGATATGTAAGAAATTACTTAGAAATTTCTGTGGCTTTATTAACAGGACTAGAGAAAACACAGAACCTGATTCCTGTAAAATCCAAGTCTAAAATTCTGGTCTTATCTCCTGCCCTTTCTGCCCTTCAGGCTATCACCTTCCACCTGGGAATACTGGAAAAGGTGGGATTATCAGAGTAATAAGAAAATGATGGCAGGAAAGTGCAGTTTCCAGGTGTTGTATGGTCACTGAGGGAACCATAGCCTATAGCATAATTTAGACCACATCCAAAGCCTGCAATAATCATTTCCTCAGTTCCAGAGATTGGTCAAAACATAATTTTGAAAATGAATGATTTATAGTTGGCTCCTTGTCAGCCTTCCATCTCTCTGCCTGTAAGAAATGAAAGAAAGCAAAGAAAGAAATCCAGCCAAAAACCCATGCCCCAGTTGGGTAGTTCACCTACATATTGGAAGACTGCGATTGTTTCAGAGAAATGATGAACTAAGAATTTTGTTAGGGAATACCACTTTAGGGAGTTATCGTAGCAAAATATTAATCACTATATTTTTTCCAGTAAAAACATATCATAATGGGATTAAATACATATCAAAAAGGGGTTAAAGACTTAAAATATTACATTTTTTTAGGGTTTTCTTTTCCAGTAAAGGTGGAATGAACTCTAGATGGAGAAGTTAGTGCCTCTGCTAAGTACTATATACATTACATTACTTAAATAACTATATATTGTATGTATATATGGAATTATTTAACAATACATATGTTAACATACGACTTTTAAAAATATCAACTATGAAGCTAATAACAAATAATAACATAAAAAACAGCCCCAAGGAGCAGAAAACCTGGTATATGAGCAAACTGATCAGCTTAAGAATATTCTGTTCCTTAGCATAAAATGTTTACTTTTATTTTGAAGGAGTAGGTATCATAGGAGAGAATTATTCATCAGTGATATAAACTTTTATGAGTCTACATACACTTTTGCCAGCAGGTGTATCTAGCTTCTTCCTAAAAGACAGCGTTGTAATTACCATGGAGGACGTTATCTTATGGTAAATGTATTTCTTATTAGTCTGTTGAACAGTCTTGTCCACTTTTATGCGTTCGCCTCATGGAGAGCTGGTGCAAATGAGAGCCCTTCGGGAAAGCAGGTTTGTCCTACAGAGGGCCCAGGCTCATCTCCATGAGAAGCGGAGACTTGTGTTGAAGACAGTCTCTTGTCCTTGAGACAACTGAAAGATCATTCACTCACTTCAGTGTCTTCTTTCTCGCTGTGGGTTTGTACAGAACGTGAGATTTCCATGTATTTTAAATCTGCTGAGGTTTATGTATTTGGAGTTTTCATTGTGTGAAGTACATGG
>WAAD01031692.1:600-13613 GCA_013389945.1 Fregata magnificens
ATGTTATACTTAATTCCATGTAACCTATTTTCCCACGTCCAACACAAACCAGTATGTGATTCTTGGGGAAGAGTATATGGACAGGCAAGTGCATGACTTTAGTCCTCTGGAATGCTGTCCTAGGTTCTATGGTTTGTGGCCCAGGAATTTTATGGGACAGTGCTAGTGTTTTTGCACTTAATGGCTTGGATGTAAATTTATTCCATATTTTTGATTGTTCAGCCATCATTGAAGTTACAGGCTGCAGGAAAGAAAAANAACAGAAGGGAAGGAAGTGAATAGTTCAGGCACAGAAGAGTGGCAGTACTAATAGGAGAAAGAAAATTGCAAGGAATTTTTCCTCATTTTACAAGGAGTAATAGAATTCTGACTTCAATGTCAAAGGCAGTGTTGTGATACTATTTCTCCATGCTTGGTCTGTGCAAAATGTAAAAGAACAGGTAAAATCTTGAATATTCATGATCTGTAGTGCTCTGTTCATGAATTGTGTTTGTCAGAGGTCTAAGAACATTACTAAAATGTTAAATATAACAGGAAACATACAGAAAAGTATTTTATATAGTTTAATCTCTTTTAAAATAGATAGTATTCTAAATATTTTTGTTAGCATTAAAACAATTGTTTTTTTTTTTTTAAATTTATATCAGTATCAAAACTTAGGTGTGAACTTGGAGAAGCTTTATAATGTAATGATGGATCTTGCTCGTGATTTACAGGTAAGATATAAAAAGTAGTTACTCAGGTATAACTTCAGAGGTATTATCGTGAATTAAAGAGACTTAGTGATGTGCTTCTCATTCAAATCAGAATCTCTACTCGAGTTAAATAGAAGGCTTCAATCCTTTCTGGTTTACAGTGCTGGTCAACATTTAAAATAAAGTTGCCCATCAAATTTGCCATTTTTTCCAGAAGGAGGAAATGGTTAGTCTCAAGGTTAATCTTTAGAAGGAACTTTTCCTCTGCAACAGTTAACTAAATAGTTAAATGAAGATTCTAAGAACGGGAAATATTCAGAATATTGTGACTTTCTTTTGGTATTTTAAAGCTATCTGAAACAGTCTAAAAAGTGTTAACAGAGTAAAAACAGAGTGTAGCTGGGTTTTTTCGATGTATTCCTTGGGTACAAAAATTCTCAGTATACCTTTTTCTCTAGGCTGTATTAGCCAAACACTGGTCAAACATTGGAACAGGCTTCCTAGAGAGGTGATCAATGCCCCAAGCCTGTCAGTGTTTGAGGCATTTGGACAATGCTTTATAATATGCTTTAACTTTTGGTCAGCCCTGAAGTGGTCAGCCAGTTGGACTAGATGATCATTGTAGGTCCCTTCCATTATTATTCTATTTTAGCCCTTATTGCAGTTCAGAATGCATCTCAAGAAGCCTTTTAGTGTGTTTGTGTGTGTGTGTGTTTTCTCCCTGTGATCATGTACCTGGAAAAGTGTCGGAATTTAGGGATATGCTCAGGTTCTGGTGGAAGGTACATCATAGAATCCTAGGGGTTTTCCTTGAAGTTGATGGTAGCGAGTGTAGGGCTTAGACCATTGGTTGATGGAGCCATATTAATATGGATATCTAAGTGGCCCAGCAGTATGATGAAATAATGTGTGAAGGCAGGCAATAGGGAAACACCAAAGGCACAGGAATACCAAAGGCACAGAAATACTGAGAGCCAGCCTACAGGAGGAGTTTTTAGACAGGTGTTGCTGTCCGATTGCTTCAGTGGTTAGAGAAAAAAACAGGCTTCCTGTTCTTTGTAATGAAATTGGGTATGTAACCCTATAATCTTTGATTTTCTTCCTAATGAAAACAAAGTTATGAATTCTGAATGGTTGCTTAATTGTTCAAGTGAATAAAGAAAAAGGGATAACTGTATGTCCTATTATAAACTGTATGTCCTATATGTCCTGGAGCTTGCTCTAAAACTAAACTGTTTAGAAAAATGAAGTGTGTATATTTCTTTATTACTATTCCTGTACAAAATTATTACTATTACAAAATGTATTACTATTCCTCACAAAATGAAGTGATAATTAACTACAGTATTTAGATACTATAATTCACACTAAGTAATATTTCATTCCACAAACAGTGTTGTCGTATAAAAAGGGATTATACAGAAAGTGAAATACTGCTTACTGGAAAATAGATCCACATAATGACACTACTATACGTTTTAAGATTGCCTGATACTGAAGAATTTATTTGTATCTTGCTTTACAGGCTCAAGGTTTGTGGAAACTATTTTGCACATTAGAGCTTCCACTTATCAAAATTCTGGCAGGTACGAAAGTTCAGTTCAAAATATGAATCTTCCCTGTTTTCACACAGCTGCTAACTATGCTCAAGTAGAATGTTATACCTCAGAATACTAAATGCTATCTTAGCCTCGTAAGTTGTGTGAGTTTGAGTTTCCATTTTACAGTCTAAGAAGCATGTAAGTGTTCTCAGTATATAATTGTATTTACAGTGATGGAAACACACAAAATACATGTGAACAAACAAGAACTGAAAAAAACATCAGAGATTCTGGGGGTAAATTTTATCTTTATTTTTTCTTTTGGAAATTGTATAGCATCATCTTTCTGCTTTTACTAAGGATAACTGATTAAAAAGAGGAGGAATCTTTTTGTTTTGTCATGTTTTACATGACAGTTTGGGGTTTCTAGTATTTTTATTATTATAAATATAACTAATGACACTTACATTTTAGGATACTTCCATGTTTATTTAGGCAAGCGAAAAAGAGACATTTGCTTCATTAGCCTTGCCCCAGAACTGATATTGCTTTGCAAAATGCACAGGTCCTTTTGGGTTATGTGTTGTAGAGTAAAAATTGTAATGACTCTTTCTGAACCTACAGTTATCAGTAACCATGTTCCTGAGAAGTGATGGATATTTCTGTCTCTCTCTGTAAATAAAACACTCTTTACAACTTACGTGTTCTGAGAGTTCTAAGTTTGCCATTTCCCCATTGATAAAAATAGCTACAAGAGAATCCTATTTTGTAGCATAAAATCTGACTAGATAATCATAGTGGTCTGACAGATTATTACTTTACCAGAATAATTTGCATAGCTCTGTTTCTCATAGATCTCTATAATCTTCGGTAACCTAAATTATTTTCCCACAAATTTTGGTACTTTTTACTACAGTAAATCCCATTCCCAGATCATGAAGAAATATAGACTAAAGAGTATATAAGCAATCTACTAAACCAAATGTTGATAGCTGGCTATGATTACACATTATCAAGTACCCTATTTTTAAATAGTCCAATATACTTGTTAACATAGGAAGTAGCAGATGTTGAAGAAACTAATAATGTAAACAGAATAATTCTGATGTACTAATTTATAGTTGCGACTCAAAGAGCTTGAACAGGAAGCTCATCAAGTTGCTGGAGAACAATTCCTTTTGACCAGCAGTAGTCAACTCAGAGAGGTAATGTTTGTACTATTATTATTATGTAAGTTGTAAGTTCTCTAAATTCTTACTGATACAGAAGAATTCTAAAGTATTTAAAACTGTCCTTACACCTTCAGAATTCTTTTTCTTTGATATTAATTCTTATTTTCTGATTTTAATGGGGGACATATCAGTTTTTCATAAATCTGGCAATGTTGGATAATCTGTATTTGAATGTACTTACATAAATTATGCATTTGATTTTAGTAAATACACTACTTTATCAATAGCTTAAATATAAATATTTGATCTTTTCAATTCTATGTTAGTTCTCTTTGCTACAGTATGCTCTATTTTCCTTGAAATCTGTTTTCTAGACTTAAGTTCAGGCACCAAATAATTTTCCTTTCCGTTTAGCACTTGAAACACTCAAACATTTCTCTTACGTGTTTTTTCTTACTGTAGGTACTATTTGAAAAGTTAAAACTGCATGCACTGTGTGAGAAAGTTCACAGAACTGAAATACAACAACTTGTGTCCACCTCAGAAGTTGTGGTGAGATGGGGAGGGGTTTTAAAACAGTCTGCATGATTTAGCAAGACTTCTAAGTTAAATTCCAGTGAAATTGTCATTTGTCTAAAGCTTTCCTAACAATCTTGATTTATTTTTATATTGTATTAATCACACTTCATTTACTTATGCCAGAAATGAAGTTGGACTCCATGATGGGGAAAAAAACAAACTAGCTATTGACATTAAACTTTAGCTGTAAACCAGGGTTAAAAACTTTAGTACCAGCACGCATGTATGACCATCTTCCTCAAAGGAGGGAGACTTTCTTACTGGTCAGATTTTGGTAGCTCAGTATGCCTGACTGATTGGGTGAAAGAGACCAGTGGCGAGAGAAAAGAACATTCATGTAAAATCTGCTGGTGAAGGAAATAGCAACCCAGACTTTCTTTGTCATCAGATTTGGGCTAAAACCATGTTGTTGTCTTTTATTGGACCCTTAACTCATTCATTCATGCTAGGTAAAGAGGTCTGTAGGAAATTATTTGATATCTGTGGTTTGAATTGGGAGTTGTCACTTCCTTTGTATGGTCCAGTGTTTTACTTGTGTGCATGAATTTTTGTTAGGCTTTTTTTTTTTTTTTTTTTTCCTCTGTGGAGATGCTTGTCTTTGGTAAGAGCGGTTGCATTTGGAGTTAGATCTTCAGGATCTTGATAGAAGCTTGTTCCCTTAGACCAATAAGGACCAAACAGTTTAGATAATTTGATACACCTGTACAAGAGATAGAATGTATCTTCAGATTCAGTGCAACAAATATTGGGCATGTGAAACTTCTCTAGTTCTTTCTTCTGTTAATGTTGGAGCAGATAATTTTCAGCAATGCAGACATTAATGCGTGATCCCACAGAAGTGCAGAAACCTGCCAAAACATTTGTCTAAAAATGATGAAGTCAAGATGAAACTGCAGAATTCTTGGTAATTTGAGGCAAATGTGGATGCCCCTTCGTTTTCATAGAATTGTAGAATTATTCAGGTTGGAAAAGACCTTTAAGATCATTGAGTCCAACTGTAAACCTAATTCTGCCAAGTCCACCACTAAACTATGTCCCTAAGCACCACATCTACGTGTCTCTTAAATACCTCCAGGGATGGTGACTCAACCACTTCCCTGGGCAGCCTGTTCAATGCTTGACCACCCTTTCAGTGAAGAAATTTTTCCTAATATCCAATCTAAACCTCCCCTGGCACAACTTGAGGCCATTTCCTCTAGTCCTATCGCTTGTTACTTGGGAGAAGAGACCGACCCCCACCTTGCTACAACATCCTTTCAGGTAGTAGTAGAGAGCGACAAGGTCTCCCCTCAGCCTCCTTTTCTCCAGGCGAAACCATCCCAGTTCCCTCAGCTGCTCCTCTTAAGACTCATGCTCTAGACCCTTCCCCAGCTTCGTTGCTCTTCTTTGGACACGCTCCAGCACCTCAATGTCTTTCTTGTACTGAGGGGCCCAAAACTGAACACAGTATTTGAGGTGCGGCCTCACCAGTGCTGATCACTTCCCTAGTCCTGCTGGCCACACTATTTCTGATGCAAGCCAGGATGTTGTTGGCCTTCTTGGCCACCTGGGCACACTGCTGGCTCATATTCAGCTGGCTGTCGACCAACACCCCCAGGTCTTTTTCTGCTGGGCAGCTTTCCAGCCACTCTTCCCCAAGCCTGTAGCGTTGTATGGGGTGGTTGTGACCCAAGTGCAGGACGTGGCACTGAGCCTTGTTGAACTTCATACAATTGGTCTCAGCCCATCGATCCAGTCTGTCCAGATCCCTCTGTAAAGCCTTCCTACCCTCAAGCAGATCAACACTCCTGCCCAACTTGGTGTTGTCTGCAAACTTGCTGAGGGTGTACTCAATCCCCTCATCAAGATCATTAATAGATCATTTTTTTAAGATAATAATAGTAATGGAATTCCTTCTTAGAAGAGAAGAAGCCTCCGTGTAGCTGTACCTGTTCTTGATCTGCTGCTGCGATTGTATTGCTTTAGTTTACATGGAAGTCAAATTAAAGTGCACAACTCATTGCTGAGAAGAAACACTTCCTGGGAAGGTAGAAAGGTAGTATTTGTTTCTCATGTGTGAAAGAGGAACTTCAACTTCTGGGCCAAGTGTCTGAACTACCAGATATGATCTCTGAGGTAATGTCAACAGCATAACCATAAAAACCACACACTACTCAAGGAGAAGGAAGTTTCATAGATCAAGTATGTAATCTTGGAGATGGGAGGGATCAGTGAAATAGAATGCATGTCATCTTTTCCTGGGAACATAAGATTTGTGCAGTAGTCAAAGCAATGCTTTTATCTAGTCCAGTATTCTCTTTCTAATAACTGCTGAGACTTGGTTATTTAGAGAAAGGTAGACCGAAACCTTCCAATAGATAAATACTAGATAATTAATATGTTGTCTCTCCCTAGTAGCAAGAAAAAAACTTACGCTTTTAAATCCCATTCTGGTACAGTTTCATCTGTTTTTCACCCTGAACTGTTGTAGTTCCAGATATTTTTGTTGTACTTATAAATATCCAATCTCTATTTTAATAATCTTTTTCTTAACAAAATTTTATGGCAATTTACAATCAAAGTAATCAGAAATATGCTTTATTTTATTGCTTTTGGATTTGACAATTTCAATTTATCTTTAAGGTCTCCTGGAACTTGTATTAGGGGACGAACAGGAGAAATTCTCCTGTTGGATTTTGTGTGTGTGTATAAATATGTATATGTGTATACATGTATTATTTTGTATACTGTCTTGCATTGATGCTGTCTAGCACAAAAAATAAACAAAGGACCATGTAACCCCCCTGCCCATGACGCAGTGTTTTCAAAGCTGTTGTGGAAAAGTTTTTATGTCTGAATGTCTCCTGTCTGGGACAGGAAGGGAAATAAAATGGGAAGGGGTAATCTCCAGCCCTCCTGCTGAAGGCAGGAAAGAGTGAAGGCTTCCTTGGGCCTAGGGTGAGATTGCTTGAAGGACGTTTTTATTTAGCCAGTATGTTGTCCATTCAGGTTGGTGAGAAAATTTCTTCCTCCAAAACTTATTCTGTTAAGATTGTTAAATAATATAACTTAACTGAAAAGTATACCAGTAATTCACATTCTTTATTTTGCAGCTAAATAAGTTGCAAGATCTTCATCCTTTGCCTAAGATAATTTTAGAATACCGTCAGGTGAGCTGATATTTTTCATATAATGTAGTTGCACTGAAGCAAAATTAGCAAGAAAGATAACATATTCACAGCTAAATAAATAAAAAAGTGGGCTCTAATGTAAGTTCATTCAAATATTCATTTAAATTTTGAAGTTGTAGGTATTCTTAAGAGTTTTTAAACTTAATGTTTATACTTCTGTTTTGCACTATGTTAGATGATAGCTAGCAAACAACTCTGTTGCAAAAACAATTGGAAAACTTCACCGTTAAATTTGTCTAGTGCTATAAAGCACACTCTTAGGGCAAAACATTTATTTTTTGGGTTCCGAAGAAATACTCTGTGGAAAGTGAAGGAGATAAGTAGTTATGGGGTTTTTTAGGTGATCAGTCTCCTGAAAATCCAAAACGACCTAGTTAGTCTGCTCTCACACTTAATGTTAGCGTTTTCAGTGGATGAGTTTCCAAGATTAAAAAAAAAAAAAAAGTGTGTTGGGTGGTTTTTTTGTGTGCGTGGCTTTTTTTGTGTAGTTTATTGACCTGGGGATATAAGATGTAAAAGAATGAATGCCAATAGTTCATTTACTAGTATCTGCAAAGACCTGGCTTTAGGGTGTAACTGAGTATTTACCTAACTTATGCTAATACATCAATCTATTGGTGAGTATACATCCATTATTTACTAAGATAAAACTGCCTTTTAAAAAAAGTCTACAAAACAAGTTACTATGCATTTGGAAATTAAGATCTTTTAATTTGAAAAATCTCTTATTTTTATAAATAAGCATTTATCTAAACTTTTGTGTAATTTAGGTTCATAAGATGAAATCAACTTATGTGGACGGACTACGAACATGCATGAGAAAGGTAGGAATATAAAAAACCTGTAAAATATGATATTTCAAATAAATCATAAAAGGATGTGAAATGATTGCAGTGTTTACAGTTGAAGAACTTTTATATATGGAAAATTATAAAGGTTTTTTTTTTAATTTTGTAGTCCTGATTGCAGTGAGTTTTTATTACTGATACTTACATTAAATAAAATTTAGATGTGTGTCTTCATCCTTTTCTTTTTGGGGATTTTTACTGTACTTGACTACAGGGATTTATTTCCTCTACATGGAATCAGACAGGAACTGCGACTGGCAGACTTTCAGCCAAACATCCAGTAAGTAAGCCTATTAAAAGATTTACATTTTAATTAGAATTAAAAATTAATATTATTTATATAAAGTATGTAATATTTTTAATGCATGAAATGTTCGATTTCATCTGAGTCTAGCAGTTGCTGTATTGTATGTAAATAGTGGACAGAAAAAGTTTATTAAATGGGTGTTTTACTCTAGAACATTTATTCTTATGAATATTTCCTCTTATCTGTGGATCAGAATTTAATATTATTACCTGAAGTTCACCTGAAGTAGAGGGGTAGAATTGTGAGCCATGCATGCACCCTCTAGACTTGTACTGAATACTTCTTTGTAATGAATTCCTGGTGTTCATGAACCACTCCTTGTAAAGGATCGGTGAGCCCTGGAACGTGTCCTGGGGACTATGGGGAAAAAAGGAAGCTCTCTTCTTCTGGAATTTGGCTTCGGGCCTCATAGCAGCAAAGGGCTAAGCTGGCTATGCTGTTGCTCTGGAAGTCTTGCCAGGTGCTTATATGGCTGTGACACTTGGGCTCTTTGTGCTTCCTCTCTTGTCTTTGGCTGTAATGATCTCCAAGTACATGCTTGTGTCTGGAACGTGTTTTATTTGCCTTTCTGGACTGCTAGAAGCTTGGGGTTTTTTTGCCAGAGTGGCCTTTTTAAGGGCATATTTGAATATATTTTATTATACCATTTTACTTGGAGTTTAGGAAGCATACTGACCTTTGACTGTAGGGACTGGTGAGGCCTTTTGTGTTCCACTTCTGTGACAGCCCATAGATGCATGGATGAGTGTGCAGGACCTGGTGTGGGAGGAGACAGGGTTGCAGACTGCTTCAGGGGCTCAAGTCAAGGCATAGGCAGGGGAATAGCAGTAGAAAAATAGTGACTACCTACCTGCAGAAATGTTCTGTTTGGCTTAATCATGGCCTTTCTTGGCAAAGATCTGACCTCTGGCCCTGTGGGAGAGGGGCAATAGATGCAGAAGTGGGACTTGGCTCATGAAGGCTAGAGGTAATCCACAAGGCCGTTGTCCTTTTAACTTGTGCCCAAAAGTATTGTCAGTTCTTATCCGTGCAGGTTTGAGTACTGCTTGTCTGTCTATGCAGGTACTAGCCTTAAGCTTCATGGGTACAAATGGCATTAGAAGCTTTCTGTAGTCTTGGGAGAAAGGCCGTGGTCCTCCACAGCTCTATCTAGGAGTAGAGAAGTTAGACATAACAGTTATGGTGTGACCACTTTGCATGGGTGGGCTCATGTAGCTCCTTGCAAGTCCTGACTGGTATGGTGACTTTTGGAGTTCTGGCAGAAACCTGTCCTGGGAGGTTCTCATCCTCACAATACTGGTGACTTCCTTAGCTCTTCTTTTACCTATCTTCACACTTCATTTCATTTATATCTTCCTACCCTCGTGGTACATACTTCCATACAATTTGTCATCAGACAATTTATAGGAAGTGCTTGTGCTTTTCACTGAGTGAAAAACAGCATCTAGGATTCTGAATTAACAATGGAATGGAGGAGTGTTACTGCTGCTCCTGCTTCTCATGCACCCAGATGGGGAAAGTGATGGGAGAGAATGGAAAAGATGATCATGAAGGTCACAGTTTGCTAAATATTCTGATGTGGTGCACAGGCATTTTCAAGTCAGAGCTGAACAGGCAGCTGTCTTGAACAACCACATAGAACACAAGGTGACCTTTGGCCCATCATGCTAAAAATGACATGAAATCTACTGTTCTTAAAGGTTGTTTTCCTCCAGAATAATACTGCTAAAGTTAGCATCCAGGGTTGCCTAAGGCTGGCTTTTCCTTATAAGGAAAAACACTGGCATGGCTTTTTTTGTGTGAAATGTCTATGGAACTTATACCATCTGTTTCTGAACCATTTATTGATATAGAAGATATACTGCAGTGCCCAGTCAGTTTACTAAGTGTTAAAGGACTGGGAAGACTCTTGCCAGAAATCATAAATATTGTAGATATTTTTGCAGTTACTATGATGTTATGTCAAATTTTAGCTGAATATTTGCTGAGGTGGTTTATTTTTAACTGTGTTTTAAAATGCTTTAAGGAGTGATTAAAGCAAAAGATAAGTGTAAATCAGATAAAGTGAGAATTCAAATAGAAAAAACATCCCATTTACTGCAGTGGTTGTGGGAGATGGGGTTCCAAACAAAGGTTTCTTTCTTTCATTTGTTTTGTAAAGGTAATGGGTCTATCTGTCCTGTTTCCTTTAAGGCATTAAATGGAGTCCAGGAGGGAGTTACTCATAGATTTAAGGGGAAATGAGCAAATGTTAGGTACAGAGCAGGATTTCTTTTTCAGATAAACTCTTCTGTGATCTTCTTTCAGACAAATCCACATCTGATGTATGGATGATGTATGTTTTTGGCTTTATGTGGGTTTCTCTCAATAGATAAGCTTATTCACGTGAATTTTTATGACTTTTGTGTTGCAGCAACTTAGAGGGGGTTTCTTGGTAGAACTTTACTTCAGTAGCGCTCCATGTATGTATCTATTTTAAACTGTGCACTCCATTTCTTCTCATTTAGTTTCTTCTTCTACAACATGTGTGCTGCATAATTAATGCATTTTTCACAAATAACAAAGTGTTATATAATGGTATAGTACATCATTAAACAGGGACACATTTGATATTGTAGTCTCCTGCTATAGCATTGTAACTGTCCACTTGCTACTCCATGAGAACCTGCGTATCTGAAACCTAAAAGTAAATACAAACCCTAAAATTCTTCAGTCAAATTATTTTGTAATATATCCATAGGCTACTTGTTTTTTCCACTCTATGATGGATTGCTTATGACTATTAGGGGAAGTTAACTAGGTTTATTATTTGAATACGATATTTTTAATTAATTCTGGTATGAATATATTAGTCTTGCCTACATGAAGATACTCCTTTATTGTATTGCTCATAGATAACTTTCCTATTAAATATATTTATTACATTCATAAAGACTTGTTTATGTTCTCCAAACCTACCTTGAAATACCACTTTCCAGCTTCTCACCTCTTAAAGCAAAAATAAGTCATGACAGAGGTGGAAAGGCATAAAGCCAATTAAGATCAAGCCTCTTTCAGAATGAACATAGAGAAATCCTAACTCGAGATATAAAGTGCATATAAGTGGATGTTATAATTTGGTTTAAGATGTAAACTTCAGTGCTAGAAGCTGATATTCTGTATTAAGGTTTCTTTCCTCCAGGCTTCTGCAGCAGAGAACTGAAATGCTACTAATGAGTTTACACTTCTATACTTCAGAAGTTGTTTGTATCATTAAACTAAAAAGCATAAAGTGGTGGGCTTCACGGGGCATTTCCTTCCTTTTAGTAACAAAATGTTATGCTGGAGATAAATAAAATTTTTTACCTTCTCAGACCAAGTGGAAAAAAAAAAAAAATAAAAGCATTCCTATTTCTCCCCAGGAAAAATGCGTTTACCAATTTGTCCAAAAAGGCAAAAAAGTAAATAATTTAACCTGTCAATCAAAGAAGGATGTTAGCCTTTAATTTGGAAAGCAGGAATGTAATTTGAAAGAGAAACTAATTAGGGTATGTTGAATGTTAATGTGCTCAAAGAAGGACCATAAAAAACCTGAGATATTGAATATACCTCAGTCTCTCCAACAGATACAAGTAATATTTTCTGATAGTGAATGCATGATAGAGAATTGCATGCTTGTTTGTTAGAAAATGTGTGTTACTAATAGTGTTTGGAATATGAGTAATAAATTAACCATCTGGTTTTCATTCTAGTGGGAGAGACAATCTCTTGAAGTAGAGACCCCTCAGAGCAATTTTCATCAAAAATGAGTCTGTTTTGTCAATTAACTTAGCAAACCAGTTCTTCTGATTATCCACACTGTATCTGTATTACTTCCCTTCTGGGCTGTCTTCTGGAGTGAATGGACTAATAGTCTCTGAGATAAAACTCAAATGTAGTTTTGAAATAGTTTTGGGATCATTTATGGACAGTGTGGATGAGATGATGCCTGTTTGTGTCCCTTTCATAACGCTATCCCAATAGGTTTTACATCCTTAGCATACCCACATGAGCACACCAAGCAAGGCAGACCATCAGAATCATGCTATCAAAGATATTGTGACGGCTCTCAAATTTCAGGCATTTTGTCCCAGGCCTCATTAAGGCTACAGGCTGATCTGTGATACTACCAATACGCTTTCTGGAAGTTTATAGTCTGTAGTCACAATTAGATTCCAGCACAAACAGGATGTTCTACACAGTATCTCAATAGTGGTGAGCTGCTGTACAGATTTGAAGTGTCATGTTGTTCCCCTGTCCCTTTCCTTCACAGCTTTTAGAAGGCTTTGGCCAGACCACAAGTCTGGGAGCAGGGATGTGATCACATCTTCCTTTTTGTTTCTTTTTTTTTTTTTTTTTTTTCAGAAATGAACCAATGCCTTGGCTGCTTTTGAAACTGCACTATTAGGAACATAATTTTTGTAAACTTGTTTTCATACACTGTCCTACTGAAATGAATGTTGACTTAAAATGGACAGACAGTATGGGCCTTACGTTTGCATTGATCTTACTTGAGTCTGTTTTCTGTTTTTTTAAAGAAGTATGTGTATTGGAAAACACTGGGGATAGAGCCAAGTCAGACATGTTACAGGTTCATATAAAACATCTTGTCAAGTCTTCTATAATGTCATCTAGGCTAACAAAATAATTTTTAGGTAAGGCCCTGATGTGGGCTTCACTAAA
>WAAD01031692.1:16393-26801 GCA_013389945.1 Fregata magnificens
TTTAAATAGTTTATTTTGCTATACAGTGTTCTTCTACTGTACTCTTCTTCTCCCATCCTGTGTGTCAGTCAGTAAAAATTACTTCAGAAAATCTGAGAGTTCTGACAAGACAAAAAATGGAGGAGGCAAATGAAGAATGATAAAAAGAGAATGGATTATAGGGGAGGATCAAAAGTTAGGTACAGCAAAAGAGACTTCTTGTCTTGGATGGTCCAGTTTTCAGACAGTACTGATTTTGGAAAGCTTTGTCATTGGCATCCCAAAGAATTTCATGAAAATGATCTCTGTAGCTCTACATCCGTATTACATTCAGCTTTGTCTGCTGACAGTTCTTTTTTTCTCTGTCAATGAGTGGAAAATTTGCCAATTCTTTATTTCCTCAGCATCCTTTCATAAAACCTCAGGAAATTTCACCCAGAGTTTTGAAGATGGATGCACACTCTCAGGTTTGGAACAACAACAAGAACAAAAAAAAAGTGGTTTGTCTAAGGGTCACTGAAGATAGAATAGGACAGAGGTCATCTTGCTGGCTCCCACGTGGCCTTGTCCTTAGTTCTCCCATACTAACGTGATCATCTGCTGGCTGTGGCTTAGGAACTTATAGTTAAGGACTACTTCTATCAAATCAAGAATTGTCCTTTCCTCATTGTGAGCAAAGAAAGAGACACTGGTTATTTAGTTTTCCTTTAACTCCTTCAATCAGCCTCCTGTTCACAGTCTTTTGTAGCCTTTTAAGAGGAATTCCCTGCTAACATATGCTCAGTGAATTCCTCAGTATGTGGAACAATCTTGTTTCAGATGCTAAATTTTACCCTTTCATAAAACAACTGTTACATCTTTTCTTTAGAAAGTAAATTCCTCCAGTCTGGAAATCTGGTCATTTTTCATGTGTTTAAAGGTCTAGTATTTGTACCTTTGAGCAATATTCCCTTGACACTGTTTACTTTAAGGCTATAACATACAGCTAATATTCAACTAGTACAATATTTACTAGCTCCAACTGCCACTCAAAGGGTTGTTATCTCTATGCCTTAGCACTGTTTTTTTTCACCAAAACCAAATCTTATCTTCTTGGAGTTCATCCTAGAGTTTAATATCCTCCTGTATTAATGAATATTAGTTTGACAGAGCTTATGTTCTGAGTATACTTCTCTTTCAGGAAAATGAAATTAAATAAGTAATTAAATTTAGTCAGTTTATGTATGGGGAAAAAAAAGCAGTCTTTGTCTCTTTGAAAGATATGTAGAGCTGTATATATACAAACTCCCTTGCTTGCTGTGCAAAGGTTAGTAATCTGTCAGTATATAACCAAGCATCTAGGGTGAACCCATGATTTGACAAAATAATTTGCCACAGAACACGTCAAATGAATAAGTTAATAAAATAAAATATTTTTTGTTATTTTAAAAATCACTCATTGAGTCCTTTCTCACATGCTGCTACAACATTATTACCTGAGGTCATTGCCAGGTCTACATTTCAAAGAATATGGCAGAAAGAGGATTAGTCATAGGAAATCAAACACACTGTTCTTATAGCCAACTCTCTAAAGTAGGAAGTCGGTATTTTTGGTTGCCCTTTTCTTCTTCCCTTGTATTAACTTTGAAAGCTGCCTAAGCTTGTGGAAAGGTGATGAATTACTTCTAAGTCTCCCACTTGATAATTCTGTGCTGCTGGGTAAGGCAAGAGGGGAGTGCATTGCCTTTGAATGATTGTTCACTGCTGAAAAACGGTAACTAGTACCAAAAAGTTAAGAAAACCTTTACCAGAAGTCTGTATGATTCTGTATTTTTTGACAAGGAAAATAGATGTCTCTAATTGTTAACTAGCCACTAGGTGGCAATTGCAGACAAGTCAAGATTTGCTTAGAAATGCATGTACACATACATACCAGGCTGGTATTGCTATAGTGGCCGTGTTCATTTTCATACGTTCTCTATTAATTGAGCTACATGCTGTATTTTAAGAATTAGATCTTCAGACTGTCTTGAAATTGCATCTTATATAGAAGTCAAAGAAAATAACAGTTTATTCCTTTACAATAAATGCTGCTATGGACGATAATTAAATATGGCAATTTTCCAAAAGAGAAATCATGAAGGCTTTTTTTTTTCCTGCTGTGTAATTGCTCATGAGTGAGTTGCCACCAACTTCGGAGGTGCCAGACAAATTGAGTGAATTTGATGTTGAGTGTGCCCTCAGGACTCAAAGTCTTGTTGTTCTGCATTGCAAGAATACTACTTTGGGCAGCGTGCAGTTTTCCTCGCTATTTCTCCAGCAGCTTTGGCCTTTAACAAAGGAGCAAGCAGAGTGTTGACAGTTAAGGAAGTAGCTCACTGTACCTGTGCTTACATTTCTTCTCAAATTGATTAACTGAGCTATGAGAGCACAATTTATCAATAGGTGCGGTCCCACGTAGAGCAAGAAAACTTTGAAGCAGCAAATAAATAAGGGAAAAAATCCACTACAAGAATAAAAAGAAAAAAGTAGTTAGAGATATAGAATATAAAGCTCAAAGGAGTTCTCATCTATCTATCTATTATTGTAATGAAGTCTGGTCTTACAGACCAAAGTATTACTTCTGCTCCAAAAGTAATACAATGCTAGTCATCAAACAGATGCCATGAATTTAAAAGCTTACTTTGTGTTTCATTGTGTAGAGCTGAGTTCTTGTTCGAAGCGAACAGTTGTGGCCTAATTATTTTTATAAACTTTCTGGAGAAGAAGTTACTAAGAGAAACTCCAGAAACTTTTGGACTTATGCTTCAGTTTTTGCTGTAGTGCTACACTTCATGAGATAAACTAGAATTTTGCTGCTCTGAACTTTTTTGAAACAGAAGAGAAAATCTGTGTTTTTCTCAAGTATTAGGAAATAATTGATTTCCTGAAGCAACAGCTATTAAAGTAATTAAATCTGACAAGACCACAGTCTCAGTAAATATTCTTGCTTATAAGAAATGCAACTAGTTTTTGCTATTTGCTGGCATTGGTAGCCACAGTAAAACAATATTTAATTCTTCTATTGTCTTTATTTTGCTCTACTGTTTGGCAGTATGCTTCACTGTAAGAGCAGGTGGGTTAGTCACCACGTCAAAGGATATATACGTTATAACTTTACCTGGTCTAACTGCATCCTTATATCTGTTCAGTCTAACTCCTTGGTTGTTTTTGGTCTTCCCTCATGACATAGCCATACTGTATACATTTATGAATGGATACTCTTATCTCCGTAGTAAGTTTTGTCTCTGTTCTTATTTTTAAATAAGTCCTTAGATCAGTGCAGGAATTAATCAGAATCAAATGTCCATAGAATACCCTGTAGCCATCTCCATGCATTCCCATTTATTTCAGTAACTTACTGTTGTTTTTTTTCTGTTCCCCTCCCTGCAGTTTGTAGGTCTTCAGACAGACATATTCCACAGATATTTAGAAATGCAAATCTCAGCAGTTAGTAGATTAATGAGCCATTTTCTAGTAAAAAAGAATATACATATGGCTATAGATGCCTTTGCACACATATATAGACATCTATTTCTAGGGAGTTACTAGGGTTGACTGAGGTTATTTGCTCAAAAAATAGCAATTTTTGCTACTGAAAATGTGTATGGAGAGGAAGAGAAGAGGTATGGTTAGCTGAATCAATATAAATAACTGAAAGGGGAATTTAACGTAGGAAATATGATCAACAACCCTACTTGACATAGAGTAAGAAATAATTAAAATGGAACACCAGCCTCTGTGAATAGGTGAAGTCTAACTATACTGACTTAAAAGGTAATTTATCTAATATGTATCTGCATACTGTAATCCTTTGAAAGAACCAAAATAACATGCTGATTTTTAACCTAGGAAGGAATCAAAAATCAGTTGCAAATGTAGATGTAGAATTTTGGATACCAAAAATGGAAAGCTCAACAGAAAGTGTAAGTGATTGAGAATTAACTCATCAAACTGGGAATTGTATATTATTTGTTGGATTTTGATTAGGTTTTGTTTTCATTGATAATTCTAGTCTTCTTTGATACAATGACTTTCCTTATGGATTAGAGCATCCTTTTTGCAAGGCTTGAATGCTTTATGAGAAAGCTGTGTTTGTGAGGCTCTAACAGAGACATCAAGAGTCCATCAATTCTGAGTCTCCTTGCCAAAGCGAAGTCTGTCATTGTTTCTGAATGGCTCTGTATACAGAAGCTAACAGCGTAGGCAAGAATCTACACTGTCTTCACCTGAAACAACAGACAGAAGTAGAACAATTTTTAACAGAGGTATTTTCAGAACCAAGAAAACAGATTTCTAACCTGTGCTAAAACACCAGAGTAAGGAATGCATCAGGATCATCAGTCAGGACAGACGATAGTGGCAAAAAAATCAGATTATGGAGGTAGGAGGAAAGAAAGCAGCAGTCTATTTTTCAACATGTACAGTTTTAATCTAGTGTTCCTAGTGAGGTTTTTTTTTCTGCTATGCCTATGCTCCCTGCTTTTCCAGCATGTTGTTTTCTGAAGAGTTTAACTAAAAAACAGTGATCCAACAACCACCTAGATGCTGGGAAAATGTGTCAGGTAACTGAAATTGTAAAAGAGGTGATGAATTGATGGAGTGCTAGCTCCCTGTGTGGCAGGTCCACTGCCGAAGAAAGGTGTCAGCTTTGGACACCCAGGAAAAAGACAGCCAGTCTGTGTTTATGATACCCAAAGTGACTTTAGTACAGATCAGATTCAGTGCTTTTTTTCTTTAAATTTTGTAATACAGTTATCAAACTTAAATCTAATGATTTAATGCTTGTAGTGGGGCAGGGGGAAAAAGGGTTTTACTGACAACAAAATGGTGAAAAAGAAAAGGGTACATTTGTAAGGGTGTGGGTTTTTTCAGCTTTCTGCTAGTCCTGACCTGAGATGCAACAAGGCTAAGTGCCGGGCCCTGGACTTGGGTCACAACAATCCCATGCAACGCTACAGGCTTGGGGAAGAGTGGCTGGAGAGCTGCCCGGCAGAAAAGGACCTGGGGGTGCTGGTCGACAGCCGGCTGAACATGAGCCGGCAGTGTGCCCAGGTGGCCAAGAAAGCCAACAGCATCCTGGGTTGTATCAGGAATAGTGTGACCAGCAGGAGTAGGGAAGTGATCGTGCCCCTGTACTCGGCACTGGTGAGGCCGCACCTCGAGTACTGTGTTCAGTTTTGGGCCCCTCAGTACAAGAAAGACATTGAGGTGCTGGAGCGTGTCCAGAGAAGGGCAACGAGGCTGGTGAAGGGACTAGAAAACAAGTCTTATGAGGAGCGGCTGAGAGAACTGGGGTTGTTTAGCTTGGAGAAGAGGAGGCTGAGGGGAGACCTTATCGCTCTCTACAACTACCTGAAGGGAGGTTGTAGGGAAGCGGGTGCTGGACTCTTCTCCCAAGAAACTAGCGATAGGACTAGAGGAAATGGCCTCAAGTTGCGTCAGGGGAGGTTTAGATTGGATATTAGAAAAAATTTCTTCACTGAAAGGGTGGTCAAGCATTGAACAGGCTGCCCAGGGAAGTGGTTGAGTCACCATCCCTGGAGGTATTTAAAAGACACGTAGATGTGGTGCTTAGGGACATAGTTTAGTGGTGGACTTGGCAGAATTAGGTTTACAGTTGGACTCAATGATCTTAAAGGTCTTTTCCAACCTGAATAATTCTATGATTTTATGAAAACCATAAAAAAAATGAAATTTCCATTTATACAGTCAAGTAGTTCTTATTAATTGTGTTGCAGGTTTATCAAAATGATTTATGAAGCTTGCATTTACATTTTTGTATGCATTTTCCATAACCAAGACTATACAATTCTTTCTGTCAGAGCTTGCATTTTAAGATGTGTGCCAACTAACTACAATTTCTGCAAAATATTTGTTTCTGTCTTTAATCTTTGAATTTTAATGTTATGCTACAAGTGTACTTTATATATATATTGTTTGGTTTTTTATATATATAAAAATACATCTATTTTTAAAAAATTGCTTGGTGATGAAACCAGAGTCTTTCTATGTCTTTCAACTGCCTCATACCATTGAAGGCTTCAATTCTATCTCAGTCAGAAATCATGTGAAGTAGAGAGAAGGCAATAGGTTGGCACTGGGATACATTGATTAATCAATTACAGTGATGTTATAAAAATAGAATCATAGAATCACGAGGTTGTTGAGTTTGGACAGAACCACTAGAGACTGTCTAGTCCAACTCCCGCTGCATAAAGCAGAGTCCACTAGAGCAGGTTTCTCAGGACCATGTCTAGTTGGGGTTTGAATATCTCCAAGGATGGAGGCTTCACAACCTCTCTGTGCAACCTGTTCCAGTGTTTGACCACTGTCACAGTAGAAGCTTTTTCTTATGTTTAAATGGAATTTCCTGTAATTGTGACCACTGCCTCTTGTCCTGTCATTGGGCACCACTGAGAAGAATCTGGCTCCATCTTTACACCCTCCGATCAGGCATTCTGAGCAGAGGGGAAGGATCACCTCTCTTGGCCTGCTAGTGACACTCTTCCTGATGCAGCCCAGGGTGCTGTTGGTCTTCCTAGGTACAAAGGCTCATTGCTGGTTCATGTTCAACTTGTTTTTCACCAGGATCCGCAGGTCCTTTTCTGCAAAGCTGCTTTCCAGACTGTGAACTCTGTGAGATCCTGATAGCCCATTTCTCCAGACTCTTGAGGTCCCTCTGAATCACAGAGCAGCCATCTGATGTATCAGCCACTCTTCCCAGTTTTGGATTGTCTGCCATCTTGCTGAGGTTGCACTCAGTCCTGTTATCCAGGTAATCAATGGAGGTGTTGAGCAATATTGGCCACTGGGGTAGTCTACTAGTGCCTGGCCTCCATCTGGTCTTTGTGCCACACATCAAAACTCTTTGAACCTGGCAGTTCAGCCAGTTTTCTGTCCACCTCACTGTCCACTTATCTAGCTTGTACTTCATCAGCTTGTCTGTGAGGCTTTTATGAGAGTTGGTTTTGAAAGCCTTGCTAAAGTCAAGGTAAACAACATCTGCTGCTCTCCCTTCATCCACTGAGCTAGTCACTTCATCGCAGAAGGGTATCGTTGGTTAAGCACGATTTCTCTTTTGTAAGTTCATTCTGACTACCCAAATAATCTTCTTGACTTTAATATGTTTGCAAATGTTTTCCAGGATTATTTGCTCCACCACCTTCCCAGGAATGGAGGAGAGGCTGATTGGCCTGTAGTTTTCTAGATCCTCTTTCTTGCCCTCCTAGAAGAAAGGAGCAACACTTGCTTTCTTCTAGCACTCAGGAACCTCCCCTGATCATCACAGCCTTTCAAACATAATTGAAACTGGGACCTTTGCTTCATCTATCCTTCTATCTGTTGGAACCTCCAGAAATGAATTTTGAATTATGGTGGTTATATTTTTTTTTTAACCACTGCTAGGGTTTTCTTGTTAATCATTCACTAGAATAGCTTGATTTTTTTTCCCCCCTCACTCAGAAACAATGAAGAGAAATACTACTAGTTAACTTTCACAACCAGCTTTTCCATCACAGTGTTTCAAGTATATTCCTTCTTGTCTGTTGGAGCATAATTGTTCAGAGAGAGCAATTTTGTTTCTCTCTAACTTCTAACAAGATGTGGATGCCCTTTTCTAACAATAAGGGATAACAGTCACATCTCAGATTGTATCTGTGAAGGTTTTGCAGAAATATACTTGAAATAAATACATAAAAGCAAAAATACAGGCTGTATTATGTAGTCCAAGGTGGTAATAGTCATTCAGCAAAGCCACATCCATCTACTTTTGATACAATAAAACTGTCATCTAATTTTCAACTCCAGCAGAGGAAAGCTTTCCATTTGGAAGACTCTTCTGAGATTGTCTCATTTCTCCATCCTTTTAAATATCTAAAATAAATTTATCTCATCAAATTTGATAATTTAAATCTTAGAAAGCATCACCTCCAGGGGAATCTTAGGTCACCTTGTTCCAAGTATGTGTCATACAGATAGATTGAACTACTCACTGGAGATTCCTGTCTTTGTCTACTGACTAGAGAGGGATACTAGACAGCTGGTTTAGACCAACAACTAGCCTAAAGATGTCTAAAATGAGAGGAATCTATTAAGCTATTCCAATAGCTTAAAGATGAGCATTACCACTTTCATATTTTGAGTTACTTCTTTTCTGAAGATTTATCCAAATTATGAGTTGTTAACTAATTTACAAGTGAAAGTACATTTTGCACTTGCAATTACTTGTGTCTTTCAGAATTATTGGTAACACTTCTAAAGTTGCATTAAAAGCAGACTTTCTGCATATGCTGTCAGTGAAAACAAGATGGCAATATAGTGATTTATTTTTACCATTGTAGATAGATTTTGAAATAAATTTTTATTTATTTCACTTTGTTCAGGATTTTGAAGCTAACAAGTTGAGGAACAATAATCAGTGACAGTAATTATAAACAACTCGTTAACCTGTGCTGGAGGTTATCTTATTAAGTACATGTCAATACCAGTATAGAGCCCAATGAAAAGTCCATACAATGATCTCTATCATTAAAATGATTCAAGTTGGAATTAAAATGATGTGATTTTGTTTTTTAAATGTGTAAAATTAGGCTCCCACATTCATGTCCAGGTACATAATAAAGGACTTAATTTTCTAAACCTCTGAGGATCTTCTAGCTTCCTTGGCTGCTTAAACTGCATAATAATATGCAGTATGAATAATCATACAAACAAGCACTGATCCTTCCCAACTTGTTATCAGTAGAAATCAATAGTTATCAATAACAATGTTAGTTTTGTGTACAGATTAAATAACCCCTTATTTCAAAATATGTTTAATAGCATTACAATAGGCATTGCCACAACTGTATTTTTAAATGTTTCTAGAAATTGAAGAATAAAATATTAAAGACGGCAAGTGTTTCTTCTGGGTCAAACTTCGTATTGATGGATTGAGAGCAGTGTTCCTAGTTTACCCATGCTGTGAAAATATTATGTATATTATGTAGTAGTTTCCTCTCTCTCTCTCTGTATGGTGCTGTGGCGGGTGTTCAACTTTAATACATTTAATTGTAGATCTTTAAGGGTGATACTAAGACTAGAAATTATACTGTTCTGTTTTGGGGGTTTTGTTCTTTTGCTTCTGCTTTAAATTTCAATAGCTTTTGCAGTCTGATTACATCCCTCTTAAGTTTAAAATAACAATTTTGGGTTCAAAATTACATAGAAAATGATCATTCTGATTTGGAAATTATATAGCACTATTCCCATCTCCTAAATTCACAATATTATATAATAATAATATGTTCATCTAATTCCTGAACCACTTGCAAATTAATTGCGTGGAATTACAAAAATTGAGCTTGATACACGTTATGTCTTGTCATGTGTTACCTTTCTAGACGAAGAGGCATAATGATGTGAAATAACAGAAGGAAGCTATCGTGTGTCATCTTTCATGCTTTAATGGAGGTGTATGAACCCAGATCTTTAAAGAAAAAATCTTCTGTTATTCCTAGACCTGTGTGTTTGTTGATAAACTTAGTTCTCACTTTTAACCTTGACTGATGTGCTGTGGTTAATAAAGAGCTCCTTCTTTATTTTATCATGCATTTCAAAGAAGTGAGAATAGATATTAGAAAAATTTCTAGAGGCTGAAGAAGAATCTGTTCCCTTAGCTTAAGGCGCAGGGTTCACATGTGTTCTTTTCTTGAAAGTAATGCACCATATCTAAAAAATACAGGTTAAAATAAGAAGAAAATTGTTTTTATTGGGTTACTAATTATGTTCTATGGTACATCCAGAGATTATGATTTGGAAAGGCAGCCAGTGAGAAATCGTTCTTACAAGCTTCCAATTTTCAAGGAAAAGCAAATATTCAAAAGTATCTATAGTTACAGAAGTGTGAAGATTCCTTTGAAAGGCAAAGTAGTTAATCTTATTTATCATATGGGAAAAACTTGTTGGCATTAGTATCACTAATGTTCTTATGCTGCTTATAAACTGTTCATAAACATGTTTTCATAAACTTTAACTTACTAAGCATTTTTATTCTTATTTGTAGAACATTCAAGGTATCTCTAAACATCCAGTTAGAATGACAAAGAAACAGTACATAAAAGGTAAACTATGTTTTTATTAACATGAAAAGGCAATTTTATCTAATTATTTTACTGAGTTATATTATATTTTAAAGCAGACCAATAGCTCCAGCATTAAAGAATACAATAGGTTATTGATGCTTAGTTATACATTATCATTTAAACCAATTATTTTTTTGCTGGTTCTTCCTGCAAAAGATTTGCTGTTTCAGCACTGATCTAAATAGTCACAAACTTTTAGATTTTTTTTTTTGTTTCCCTCGACTATCTCACTGTTCCTTTTTCCAGATGAAATTATGCATCTTAACTCTGTTAAATATCCTAGAGAT
>WAAD01031693.1:0-16236 GCA_013389945.1 Fregata magnificens
CAACCTTAATGATTCTATGATTCTATGATTATTTAGACAATAATTTGACCTTTTACACTACCAGTGTGATCCGCCTCCAACATATGAATGAAAACAAAGTTAAAGTATACCAGTGTATGCTTTGTCTGCGCTAGCAAGTGGCGCTCTGAAGTAGGACAGGATCTGTAGAGTGAAACAGCTGATGCTGAGGATCTCCTTTCCACATCACAGGCATTTTAGTGACTATAATTTTGCCTAGCTCTAAAGTGGTCTGACATCATTAAATGAGGTGCTTAGAAGAGTTCTTCCTCCAACCTTTATGTTTTAAAAAAGTAAGTTAATCATTCAGGATTCTGTTTCCAGGATTTCTGTTATTAGATAGGAAGATAAAACAAGATAATTTCAAAAGTGATTAAAAAGAAAAAAGAAGGATTAGTCAGTAGCATTTAACTCAGAAAATAGGAATTCATAATTAGCATGCTTGCAATAATTGATTAGAAGAATTTTCATGATATATTTACTGAAAAAGCCTGACCCACTAGCAGCATTATGTATATCTTTTTTACTGATAAGACTAAGAAATAGTCCATCTTTACCCACTGATTTTTAGACACCACTTATTAAAATCCATCTATTACAAACATTAAAAAAGAGGTTTCAGTTATGTTCTGTCATTTTCCTTTTTATTTATAAAATTATTATATTTGCCTAAAACATGTTTCCTATTGTTAGTTATTCTGCATCAAATAAGATACAATTGGCAAAACCATCAGGGGTGTCTGTTTACCGGGAAAATGGAAATGTTAGATTTATTTTCCACTATATAGTTGCCAAAATATACTTTTCCGTCTTTTTTCTTATTTTCATGAAGTGATGCAAAATCTAACAAGTCAGCCAAGCATTACTGGAACCTTTTTATGTATTACATTATACAAAAATTCTGTATCAGTACACAGAAAAACCTTCACAATCATAAAATATGGGCAAACAGAAAATTGGGTCAGTCAAACTTTATTCTTGTTCAGCAAACTAGGAACTAATAAGTTAATATGTATGGGCGGGTGTTTCTTTGACGTATTACTTATTCTTGGTTTATTTTTCTGCAACTATAACCAAGGGCCAACATATTCAAAAAGATTATTAAAGTTACTGCCTATGAAAATGGGTTATTTGAATATGGAACCACTGATTTTCAAGGATAAATAAATAAAATGAATGCAATTTTTTTTCTATTGCAAAAAAATGGTGGACAAGAAAGTTGTTATTACAGCTCATGGAAAAATTAACTATTATTCAAAAAAAAATTTTGAAAAATATGTCTTTTTTGTGTGGAGATGTTTGACTGCAAAACAATACTGAAATCGGTTGGATGTTATGAACAACTTATAGCATATTTTTCATAAAGTTTTTTCATTACATTCTTAATGTATTCTTGATTTACAGTACCAGATATTATTAGTTTTCCTTTTTCTTTTCTTTTTGTAGTATCCTGTATTTAGAGTGAGTTTTCCCTAAAACATAATCTTAATGGAGAAAAGTGTAGCAACAGAGGTTAGTTTGGGGTTCTTTGTATGTATTAGTAATATCCAGAATCACACATAAAGCAGTAACTTTGTAAATGTGTTTTAGGTAAAATTTATCCTACTGTATGCTCTTGGACATTTTAACATCCACTTACCAAAGTGAACTCTGAGGTTATCAAATGTTCTTGCAATTATGTCACTGAAGTTACATCAGGACCTAATTTTTTTGTGCACAGACCTGTTTTACTTTTCCACCACATTGTCTTTGTTACAATTATTCTTCTTCCCTGTTCAAATACAGATAATTTAATTCCTGTTTTACAATTTTAGATCAGTTAAAACCCCCATTAATTAACTAGATTTCTCTAAGGCTGAAAGCCATGGGCAGGATCCAGAATTGTGAATCAGAGAATGGTTCAAATTAAGCTCCACAGAAAATTAGTGAAGACTTGTAGCCTTTCAAAGCTGGCACAAGAAATGCAGAATACACCTGTGTCTGAATCAAGAGCTCCTGACTGACTTTAATAGTGGCTGGACAGAGCTGAACTGCACATCTACATGAACAGTACAATAAAAGGAAGAGGTGAAAAGGACACAAAGAAAAGACAAAAGACAACAGTCTCAGATTGTACCGAGGAAGTATCCAATTAGACATAAAGAAAAAATTCTTCACAGGGCTACCCAGAAAAGCAGTGGAATCTCCATCTCTCATGATTTTAAAATATGACTAGACAAAATCCTGAATGACCAGATCAGCCCCTGACAGTAACTGTGTTTTGAGCAGGACATTGAACTAAATGGTGTCCAGGGACTTCTTCCACCCTACAATTTTTAGATTCCTGTGAAAGTTAATCTGAGTCCGTGCTAGGGACAAGAATCTAAGGGTATGCCTAATACTGCTAAACCAGAGAGAGCCAGAAACCAGACAATGGCCACGAAAATGATCAGCATGCTGGAACACCTCTCTTATGAAGAAAGGCTGAGAGAGTTGAGGTTGTTCAGCCTGGAGAAGAGAAGGCTCCGGGAAGATCTTATTGTGGCATTTAAATACTTAAAGGGGACTTGTAAGAAAGATGGAGAAAGACTTTTTACCAGGGCCTGCAGTGACAGGACAAGGGACAATGGCTTTAAACTGAGAGCAGGTAGACTTAGATTGGACATAAGGAAGAAATTTTTTACGTTGAGGATGGTGAGACACTGGAACAGGTTGCCCAAACAAGTTGTGGATGCCCCATCCCTGGAAACATTCAAGAACACGTTGGACGGGGCTCTGAGCATCCAGATCTAGTGAAAGACGTCCCAGTCCATGGCAGAGGGGTTGGACTAGATGATCTTTAAATGTCACTTCCAATCCAAACCATTCTGTGATTCTATGATTCTATGACTACTTTGTAATAGTCCATGCTGCTTAGGACTAGCTGTTTTTCACGGCAAATTGCTTTGGAGAGTCTGAACTAGAGCAGTTAAGTGAGCTAATTGCAGGTCAGTGCTCAAGTCTGAAAAAAAAGACAGCGACCTAACTTCACTGAGTAAAACACTGTTAACGAAAGGAGGCTGCTGACAAATGACCAGTGTAGCTGCTACCTACATTTTGCAGAGCAGCCTATGGATTAGAATGTTATAACATGTAAAAGGCAGTATGTGTATGTTATTGCCCTGCTGATGTGGAGGGTAAAACTCAACCTTTGCACCTGCAAAACAGTGTTCAATCCAGCACGCTGTGGAACAGCTAAAGGTGAAGGTGGGTTGCAATTGGAGGAAAGAATTGTCTCCACTGCTATGGAAAACAGAAATTTGGGAAACTAGTTACAGATGTAGGAGGAGAGGATGCAAAAAGGACTTGACTGAGATCTTGTGATAAGAACATTGATACTCTACATGCATTTTACACTAAGATTTTATTGGTTATAATGCACACATGAATTTTACACAACACATCAGTCTCTCTTTCTAGGTACCAAAGGATATAGATTAGATTTTGCTCATATCTTGTTCATTCATTTTTTACTGTGACTAGAGAACTACTCATTTATCTTCTGGGGACTTTCAGTGAAAAAGAATTACCTGTCCCATCTTTTTTGTAGTTTTTAAAATGTCTCTTGTACCTCATTTTAGGCTTTATATTCATACATTCAAGAAAACATATGGAGATATTAATGCATAAACAAAACTCATTATGTGTCCTTCCTAGATGTTTTTTGGAACCAAAACCAGTTTATACCATTGCCTAAAATAATTAACACCAAAAATATGTTGAAATTTTTGTTGCTGTAAAAATCCTTTTATCCCACCGATGGATCATGCATGGCTTTAATGTCGTCGAAATGTTATTTGAGTTCATTCTTTCTTTTCTTTCCCTTCCCCTTTGTCACGGTTTAACCCCAGTCAGCAACTAAGCACCACACAGCTGCTCGCTCACTCCCTCCCAGCGGGATGGGGGAGAGAATCGGAAGAGTAAAAGTGAGAAAACTCATGGGTTGAGATAAACACAGTTTAACAATTGCAATATAATAATAATAATAAGAAGAAGAAGAATAAGAAGAAGTAATGAAAAGGAAAATAATAAAGAGAGAAAAATAAAACCCAAGAGACACAAGTGATGCAAATGAGAACAGTTGGTCCCGTCAACCTCCTCCCTAGTTTTATTGCTGAGCATGATGTCATATGGTATGGAATATCCCTCTGGTCAGTTGGGGTCAGCTGTCCCAGCGGTGTCCCCTCCCAGCTTCTTGTGCACCCCCAACCTACTTGCTGTCGGGCTGGTGTGAGAAGCAGAAAATGCCTTGACCCTGTGTAGGCATTGCTCAGCAGTGACTAAAATGTCCCTGTATTAGCAACGCTGTTTTCAGCACAAATCCAAAACATAGCGCTGTACTAGATACTATGAAGAAAATTGACTCTATCATCTCAGACAAAACCAGCACACCCTTCCCTTTCCTTTTCTCTTATGATCTCTTAGCCTGTATGGAATTTTTTCACTCACATAGGATGAGATAAACAATGTGACTGGCTTCTAAAACTGTTCTTCAGAAACATGCAGTTAAAAATATCAAACACTACTTACTTGCCAAATATGGTAATTTGATGGGCATACATCACATCGTGGAAGTTTGTTTATGTATGCAAGTGGGAGTTATCGTTCTGCCCTTGCCAACACTTCCTTGGTGCTTGTTCACTGCAGAGTTGCTTGCTTTTATGTAGAAGCAAATAGAAATAAGAAGGGCTCACAATATTTTTGCAAATTGCCAATCCTGATTTGACTGCACAGAATGTAATCTTTGTTTCGGTTGAAAAATATTTGTACAGACATTTTTAATTCACACAAATCTCCAAAGAAGAGCTCACTTTCTGAGAATATAGATATCCTTGTGTGAACAACTGTATTTGTTCTGCAAATGTCCACCCTGTTGTCCTAGTTAAATAGATGTGTGGCATTTAGGAGGCAGGCAGAAAACAGGAGAATGTTTTAAATTCATTGACTTTCTTGGATATGAAGAAATACACAATCATCTTAACAGAACTGGAAGAGCAGAAAGGAGAACTAATAGAAACGCTCAAAGAACAAAACAAGTCTTCTGTCAAGATCTAACTTTTGGCATTTAAAGTGTGTTCAACTACTTGGCATGTGGAAAGGCAATGTCTGGATAAATATGCTTTACATTTCAGGTGGCACTAAACAATGCAAAGCAGTTTTCCAAATAACTATGTCCAAAGTACTGCAAGACATGAATTTAAATTTAAAGGAACTCACTGTAACCTTCACAATTAGGACAACACAAATGAGTTGGTTTTTTTTTTTCCCCCTGGTGTTTTTTCTTTTGTGTTGTTCTTGTTTTGTTTTGTCTTTTTAACGTCACAAGGAAGCAAATGTATGTGCTTCATTTATTTCTCCCTTTGTCAAGCTGCCCATTTATCAGCATGAAATGCTTCACAGACCTCATTCCACAGACAGCAGAACATGGAGTCAGGTGCTCTCTGGGATTTACACTACAGGTATGTTCACTGTAGCTTACAGAGGAAGGAACTGAGGGTACAGCCAGGGAGCCAGGACCAATGATGAACTAAAACATTCTAGTTCCAAAGACTTCTAAAATATAGAGCTTCTTTTTACTTTGGACTTTATTTTTAGGGTTACCCACTTTTCCTCTGACACTTTTTGTGCCCTATAAGGAGCATAGGTCATATAGCTACAGAAAACTAGTGCATTACTCAGGCTTGCAGAGCTTGAAGGACTGTGTATTGGACTCAGTCACATGGCTGATGTCATGGTTTCCCACTGAAAAAAGAATTTTATACATTCATGTTAAAGATACATAGATTGTCTCCTACTTCACTAACTCTTTCTACACACAACATTGAAATTCCTGTAGCCAGGATGAGTGTGCCACCTTACTGGGCTCCCTGCTCAAAGAAAAGTTGCTAAAAGCTCTGTTTCCCATATATGACCAACTCTTCTGGCCTATTCCCAATTACTGGATCATGTGGCGTCTAATCACAGGACCAACAGAAAGACATGTGCCATGTCATATTTCCTTATTAAAGAGCTGAACTCTCTTCCCCAAACACAAGGTTCTTCAAATGTTGGACCAGAACTGAAACTTGGAATGCCTGCTAACTAGTAAACTAGTAATATGAAGAATATGAAATGGTAATGAAATAAAGATGAAATGATATTGTTATTTCATCCAGTGGGGGAATAACTTTTGAACTTCTGAGAATACCCATGTACCCAGGAAGACAACCTGCCAACTCTATCTATCACTTAAAGAATCAAAAGCATAAGCAGATGTAAGGGGTGTGGTGGTTTCCTTACTAAGTCTAGGACACCTGGCCATTACGCAGTCTCATGTCTCAAAATGCTGAGCAACACCTGAGCTAGGTAGGAACTGACACAATTACTTCCTTGTAGTACTCTTAATCCTGAAACCTCTTTTAGAATCAGGTGGACAACCTACACAATTATCTCAGAAGATATTAGAGTAACATCTTTCTCAATTCCTAGCACTTGGGAGATGAAACCCAATTTCAATTTCCTTTTTACCTGAGAGAATTAAAATGTGCATCTCCTACTCCTGTCAAGCTGTAAGGCACAGGTTAAGCTCTCAATCCTTTTTGGGAAAAGCTTTTCCCCTTTACTATTAATTAAATATTTACTGGGACAGAAAAAGAAGAGTTTTGATCTGTACAGCCTTGATTTAAAAAGGGGGAGACCCATTTTTCATTTTACATATTAATGGAAATTTATGTATTATGAATTAAATACTCATTAGAACAGCACTTGGGAGGCAGGTTTCCCCCATGACAGGTAACAGCCCTGACCATTTGGTTAAAATTTCATTATGTCTCTTACTCTGTCTTTCTCTGGAACACTGTATATTTAATTATTTCATGCAAAACCTAATAATTTGAAGGAGGGAGCTGAAGATCCCCACTCCTGTTTCTGATAGCCAGCTGGTTAGTTTATTCACCTGGAAGAGGAGATTGACAGAATTGAAACCCCTCCAGCAAAAAGGAAAGTGGGCCTACGTTTCTGAATTTCTGAGTAAAACTCTGGGACACCATCATCTTTTCTTGCTTTGACTTTTTGACTTAGGAATGCTGAGAACTCCTGTCAGTTTAGGTGCCACAAGCAATACAAAATTGTGTTGCCTGGATTATGTGTGTGCAGCATCTTTGCATTTGTGTATCAATTTGCCTCTTTAATCCTAGGTATTGCTAGAAGCAGGCATTTAGTCCTCTTTGATCTTGGAGTCACAGAAGCAAAGCGACCATCCACTTAGCTTTGTGGTGCCATTACTAGATTATTAACAATACCAGAACTAAACAGTCTAAAGCTCAATTAACTGTAATGTACAATGCAATCACTGTCGTAAGGGTTATGGAAATATCAATTAGGGCCTGCATAACTTAACATGAGGAAGATCAGATGCTGATGGTCTCAGAATAACCTTACAGTTAGTGAATAGTTGAAGATTGAATCCATATTTTGGAATGAATTTGGATATTAGGTCACTGTATCCTTAGGAAACACTCTTAAAAAATATTTTCCTATACTTTAGTGGATACTGGTCTGGTACAAATCCAGTCAACTCAGTTATTTGCCTGCAGAACTGCACCAACAGTAATACCACCATGTGTCTCACCTTGTATTGCTGAACCACCCATTTCCTTATTTTCCTCCTCATCAGCTCAGCAGACAGGAAAGCAGAGGTCTAGCCATATAGGCAAGGACTACTTCTTTTTCCTGACTTCTCAGGTACAACAGAACTCTGGAGCTACCCTTACACTTGTAAATTTAATGATCTTGGAATCATTTCCAGTGATGAAGGACACCTAACCCATGTCTGTATTATTAAATTCTCCAGTCCTCCCATGCTGATTCTCAGATTGTGCCCACACAATGTTTGAGAGAATACTACCTGGCATAGACCCTAGATCTCAAATGGGTCTTTCTAGCAATGTAGATGACTTAAGATCCAGGGCCTGGAGAAGTTTTGTGGAACGGACTAATTTGCCTGTAACCACATAGCCATGTATTCCATAGTGCTGGTAAGGCACTGGTCACATATAATGCCTTCAAAATTTATGATAATAATATAGAATAATTTATTAATATTTTTAACCCTGTCAAAAATTCCTTATAATACTTAGATACTTAGGTACTTAGACATCTGTGAATATCAGTTTATCCACAGATTATATTTTCACTGGAAACATTCAAAGTAATGTATTAAAAAAAACAATAAAAAATAAACTGAGTTTGACCAGAATTTAGCATTAATTAATATATACATTTGTCTAGAGATCACTCTAGTTCCATATCGCTATAATAATCGCATTACTTCAGTTAAGTCCCAACATAAGTTAAAAAGTCAGCTTTGCCTGCTTTGTCTTGTAATTTGTAAATTGTAAAAAGTAAGGGTAAAATAGTTCAACAAATCAAAGATCTTGTAGAATATCTTGTGAAATGGTAGTAATAAAATAATTTAAAAAATTTTCTTAATATACATATGATGATCAACTGACATCCTTACAAGAGTCTGAGAAGGATGCTAAAATCACTATGGTATATATAATATTAGCTTCTATGGAATACACTCTCTTCTCTGAATTTCCTCTTTATGAAATAGTATTGAGTTCATTTCACCTTTTCTTATATCTCCAGAGGAACCTATTCTGTTCAGTTAATTATAAAACTGTCCAGGGTTCTGCTTATTCAGGTGTTTATAGCTTCTATGATGGTGTTTCCCAACTTGTAATAATTTATTCTTACAGCACCCTTTGGAGTAGATATTAGTAACTCTTCATTCTGATGATGCACTGAAGACCTTAGATAGCATAAAATGAAATACTGGAAGTCTGAAGAGAAACAGCTTGATGCCTTCTGCCTGGGGTAAATACATACAACACATGTTCTGTTTTTACTTTAAAATAAAACAAACCACAAACCAAAAAAACCCCCAACTTTCTTCTTATTCCAGATTAATTATGTTTTTCTTTCTGAAACTTCCTCCATGTCTTGTATCATGATTAACTCTTGCAGTCCTCACAAATTTACATTGTGTATGATGGAATGCTATTGGAAAACACTTCATGAAAAATTATCATCTCAATCACAGATGTTGGTTTATTTGTTGTTTTTTTTTTTTTTTTGTGATTGCTGTAGTTGTTTTTGATAAGTGTAGCCATAATCTGAATCCATTACGGTTATGATTTGTCACTGTTCATAGAAACAGAGGCCATGTCAACCAGCATACTTGCTAAGGTCACGCTGTGTTTCAGCTGAAGATGCAAAGGTTTCTGTGCTTGTTCTTACTGATACATTGTGTGTAATAACCACACAAGGAACCTTTTATAAAACCAATGCATTTACTTTTACTGTTTCATAATCCCCACTCCTCCTAGACCTGCCTCTCCACTCCTGCCCAGTCTCTGGAGCCCATCAAGGGTGGCTGGGACCCTTCACCCCCCAAAATAGGGGGTTACCATGCCCCCATAACCCCCAAGTCTTCCATGCCATGTCCCTTCCCCAGGCAGCTTGACCTGCCTCTGTGTGGCCTCAGAAAGGCCACTGACAGCCCACAGCAATTACATACCTCCACAGCAGATCCCTTATGAGACCAGATCTCTGTAAGTTGTGAGGACACACTGCACAGGCAGGCAATGCCTGGAGGGCAGTAACAGGCCTTACTGCCCCTGTGATGAGCCCCGTCTGTGGCTCCCCCCACCCTGCCCATGGCCAAGGACCTCACTGCAGCCCCCTGGGGCCATCATCCCCTGCCCCACTGATGCCGCAGCAGGGCCGTTCTCCAGTTCTCCACAGCCCTGCCCAACCTAGCCATGGGTAGGTATCTTTCTAGTTTAGTTCTTTTTCTAAAAGTTGTGTTGGTATTTTATAGTGCAGAGCAGAGGAGAATACACACAGATAGACTTTAGTGAAGGTAAAAGAACCTTTGCTCTAGTTGAAAACCTACAGGATTAAAAAGGAGGCAGGAACAGCCATTGCCCTAATTATTTAAGAGAAAGAACTTCTTTCATTATATTTATGTCAAAACATCAGTCTGACAGATGTACTGTGAGAATGACCCATGATTCCTGATGAGAAAAACAAATGAATATGTGATTTCTGTTCCCCACCTAAGTAAGTTGAGTAAGATGTCCAGCTACACACCTCCATCAAATGCAAGATGATCCCATCCATGTACAGAAGAAGAGTTTTTAAATATTTGAGTAATTTAAAAGATAGCAGTTCTTCTTAAGATGGCTACAGAATATATGTATTTTCACTGTCAGTAGAGGATACAACCCTTTAAATGTTGTGTTTTGGACTTAAATTCCTATTTTTTGTTTAAATTTAACTTTAGGTGGCTGAGTTGTGTTTTGAAATTTCCTCAAGCATTAAACTTAGGGTTTAGTACAAACCTTTCTCCCACCAGCTAGCAGGTTGAGGGAGGTTATCCTCCTCCTCTAGTCCACCCTGGTGAGGCCACATCTGGAATACGGTGTCCAGTTCTGGGCTCCCCAGTTCAAGAAGGACAGGGAACTGCTGGAGCAATTCCAGCGGAGAGCCACAAAGATGGTCAGGGGATTGGAGCACCTCTCTTATGAGGAAAGGCTGAAAGACCTGGGTCTGTTCAGCCTAGAGAAGAGAAGACTGAGGGAGGATCTTATCAATGCTTACAGATATCTGAAGGGTGGGTGTCAAGAGGATGGGGCCAGACTCTTTTCGGTGGTGCCTAACAACATGACAAGGGGCAATGGGCACGAATTGGAACACAGAAAGTTCCACCTGAACATGAGAAAAATCTTCTTTACTTTGAGGGTAACAGAGCATTGGAACAGGCTGCCCGGAGAGGTTGTGGAGTCTCCTTCTCTGGAAATATTGAAAACCCACCTGGACGCAGTCCTGTGCACCCTGCCCTAGATGAACCTGCTCAAGCCAGGGGGTTGGACAAGATGATCTCCAGAGGTCCCTTCCAACCCCAACAATTCTGTGATTCTGTGATTCTGTGAGATATTGTAGCTGGAATACTGAAGAAGACCTACATGCTAAAAACCAGAGTAGATATACAAAACTGACATTAGTCACTTTAAAAAAATAAGTCTTGATCACTCTTCATACAAGGTTATTTTAATTTGTGGAAAATGCAAGGGATCTAAATGATTTTACAGCAACATTTACTTATTCAGATAATCTCAGTAGTTTATCTTATAACAATAGTAAGTGTTAGTGTCTTTCTGATAATACCTTCTTTTTTCTACTGATGACTTTTCCTCCCTTTCTGAAATGTGCTTTGAAGTTGCATGACTGTCTCTTATTTGCAAGTTACTGGAATTTTTGTACACAGCTTTATTTTTCCGTGTTATGATCATAGGCTTTTATTCTGATTCACTGCTTCTCTCATGTTGGTATTGCATCAGCAGTTTCTGTGACTGCAAAAGCACTGTTTTCTTTACACGTTATCAAATGGTTTTGTGATGCTACTGCAGATGGTCTTTACAAAAGTTTATCAGCATAATATTCAACCTATTTTCCTGTTCATTGTGGCTTTGTTAATTTACTATGAAGTGCTGGGTTTTTACATGCTCTTCAAAGGAACATAACCATAATAGTTACATCTTTCTCTTCTTCATAATTTATCAAATATCCTCATTGCTGATTCAATAACTTCTTCAGTTTAGCCAATAGCAACTTCATAACATGAATATATCCCTGCTGCTCAGTGCTAACTTCTTGTTTCCATTTTCTTTGTGCACATCTGTGAAACACACAGTACAAAACAGAAACTAGGTTTGAACCTGCAGCATCAAGGAATTGAGGGCAGTAACAGGCCTCAATGGCCCTGACCCATGGGACCCATGAGGAGCCCTATCTCATCTCTCCTGGGGCCATCAGTCCTTGACCCAATGATGCCGCAGCAGGCCTGGTCTCCAGCTTCCCAAGTCCCTGCCCTGCCTGGACATGGCCGCACTGCCCATCACCCACCGGCGTGCTCATGTCCTGCCCCAGCCTCAGCCCATCCCTGTCCCCATGGAGGTGCCCGATGCCTGGGGCTGGGGCTGCCCCGGTGGTCCCTGGCTGCCCTGCTTCTGGCTAGGGTGGTGGGATGGGCCCTGGCTGACAGCTCTCTGTTCTTTAAGGGTCTGCCAGTTCACATGGCACCCTGACACTAAGATGCCTCCTGTTCAAATCTTGAAACCCAAATTTGGGATCCCTGTGTTAGGCCTGGAAACCCACTGGCCCTTTACCTGTCAGCATGAAGAAGCAGCTCTGTGTTGGATCTACAGACAGTGTAAATGCATTTGCATGGACTAGCTTGAGGATTGTCTGGTCCAAATACTGTTACTCTCTCTTGAATTTTCTTTGAATTCTTGATGCCACCCCATCTACCCGGGGGGGGGAAATTTTTTGATATCTCCAGAAAGAAGATTTCATTTCATAAGTTATCAAGGGAGTGCTTCTTCAGAGAAGAAGAAAAAGAATAAAAAACCCCACAAAATGCTGCTAACCCAAAGTTAAAATCATTTATTGTTAGCAAGTAACTGAAGCTGAGCTTCCCTCTGATTGTGCAAAACACAGTGAGAATTAACACCTTATTGGTTAGTTGAAAAAAAGAAAGCTGGCAAAACTAAACACAAAGTTACCTGCAATCATTTAAAAAGTAATTCAAAGTAATCCTCAAATTTCTATTCCTTCACTTTGGGGACTGTCACAGAGTTTTCTGGTTACTCATCCCCTGATGTTGACTACACATTTTCTGCCCTACTTAACTCAGTCAGCAGTCTCTCAAAGTTCCTAAAGCACCAGGTGTGCAAATCTGTCATCTTTTCTCCCCTAACTTTATACTTCTATACACTGAACTAGTCATCCTAGTCTCCCGTTATGATCAATAGAAATAAAAAATATTTCTGGGGAGCAATTAGTGTACCCTATTTCAGGCAGCTACTTTAGGATGAAATGAATCACTCCCTAAATGTATCCATATCTATCCCTTGACTGTGATGGTTAACTGACTATAACGATAGCCTGCAGTGTCTAACTCAGATGTACGTATGCATTTTAAGTATCTAGAATTAAGAAGTGGATCCCATCGAAATTCCTAGAGAGTTCGCTGAGCCAGAGCTCAATCTATGAAATGAAAAAACCCAACACCGTTGTTCATTCAATTTGCAAGTGAAATTGCCTCATACTTGGTTAGTATCCATGCAGCAGTTTGGCTGCTTTTGAACCAGTGACTTATCCTGGAGTTTGATGTGCATTTCTTTAGCAATAATGCTAGTTTAAGCAGCCCTTCTGCCTCTGTGAAGTAGCTGTTTGTAGCTGCTAGGGCAGCAGAATGAATATCTGTGAAATAAAAAAACTGAACATAAATAATGGCCTAAGCAGATGCTCAAAGGAACTCAGAGACCTAATGGTGCTCAGATACAGCTAGAAATGTGAAGTACTGAGATATGGTAGAAATTTAGTCTTTGTAACTTGACTTTCATATGAGCTTGGATATGAATTTCAGGGAGGTAGTCAGGCATGTCTATTAACTTGGAACTGGAGTTTACAGCTACTCCCAGTTCTTCAGTAGTCCCAGGGTCATTCATTTAACTTTTCCTAACTATAAAATTATTTATTTAAGCTTACGGTCTACAAGGAATCAAATTAAATTCACCTTAGAAGTGCTGAGTTCTCTCCAATGATTATAAAGGATTAGCTGAGGTATAGACACCTGCACTATTTCCATCTATAAGTCTGGGTATTTTTATCATACTTACCAAAGTTCAAGCATACACAAAAAAAAAAGGGATAAGACATTGTAATTTGGACAGTTATCTCAAAAGAGACTCTGACCACAATAGTCTCTACTTCCCCAACTTCCCTCATTTTCAGATTAGACTATTATAACTCACCATAGCCGCACAGAAAGTAAAGGTTGAATGATATTGTCTCCACGTAAAGTCCTTTGACGATCCTGCTCACCTCAGGGGAGAATTGAAAGCAAGAGGTGCAATTCTAGGTAAACTCATTGAAATGTGGTCATCTTCTGCTTAGTCCTTATGAGGCAGGCCTTCGAGAACACATTCTACACATTCTAGAGTAACTAAAGTCAGTAAGTTATCCCATGCTTAGCGGCCCAGGTCTGATTCCTCTGTCAATTCTCACCTTGCAGTTTCACGAAAATGACTATTTTTCACTAATGCATGAAATTTTGGAACTTTGTCCTTGGGAAGATTAACTGTGGGCCTTTCCAGATAATATGCAGATCAAGGTGTAGAAGATTGTTAAACAAACTTTATCCCCAAATCCATACTTTTTATATAACTACTTAAGTCTATAAATCCAAAGTGCAAAATCACACTTGACTGCATGGAGAGAGTTGGGAGAATGCATGTTTCTTCTTCCCCCTTTTTTTTTCCTCAAAAAAAATTATAGAAAACCATATGACATATATGGAAGGTCTATACTGAGGATATCTACAGTAGTTATATTACAATATATAATCTTTATACTTACATTTTCTTTAGAAACCATATGTTACCAAATTTCCTACAAGTAACTCCCAGACTGTGTGAAAGAAGCTTATGACTGAGTAGCAGTGTAGGTTGAATCTATTTATGGCAACAAAGTGCAATTTTCTACCAAGTCCTTCTCTTTAGTATTTTGTTTGTATCTATTCTGTTGCAGTATGCTTCCTTTCTTTCTTAGTAGCTCTGTTAATTCTGGTTCTCCTATTTTCTTTTATTTTGGAAGGGGTTATTAAGGGTATAGTTCATCTGAAAAGAGATGTGTGGGTCATTGGAAGTGCAGATAAGCACAAGGCTATATACCTGAAAGTAAAGCAATTTCTTTTCCTTTTTCTTTCTTTCTCTTTTTTTTTTTTTTTTTTTTATTTTATTTTATCTGTATCTTACAGCACTCTGGCACAAACTAAATAAACAGAAACAAACTTTTACTGAACACATTCAAGTCACATAACATTCATCACAGTTTCATTTCACTGTAAGCAATTATTAAAATTAAGCCATACATCAGAACCTTATGTGCTCAATTTCAAGTGCTTTTTCAACTATATTAAAAGGATAATGTTCTGGATATATTTAAATGGGTCTAGATGGTTTTCCTCATTAAAATACATTTTAAAATAAATTCATTGTTATGTCAAGACATCTAAGAGTGAGTAAAAATAATGCAAAGTTTATTTTTATTTCATAGACTTTAGTCAGTATTGCTGTTTAAGTATAAAAACAGGGAATTAATATTATAGTTTACTTTTCTCATCTTACTTTCTCTTTCTTCATCTTATAATTGTCTTGCAATTGTTCCTCATAAAAACAAAACAAAACTGCACACAAATTCAATTCACTAACATTAGAAATGAACTTCAATTATGTCAGGATCCCTAAGGACCGTGTTTTTATAGCATGTTAAAACATCAAATTAAGCTCTGTACTAGCTCACAGATCTCTTATGAGTGCATGATCTTTATTGTCTGACAATTAAAGGAAATGCAGACACGTATTAACTTTAAATACCTCTGTTATCAAAAGCAGTACTATGCATGGTGTTAAATGCTTTGAGTTAGGGGTGTACTATTAATATTGCAATATAGTTACTTTAGTTAAACAAAAAAAGTCACGCTTCAAAAAGGCCAAGGATTCTAGCATTTCAGCAAGACAGAAAATTCCAGCTGTACGGCAAGTCTGTATAAGATACTAAAAATGGAGGTATGATTTGTCCTATCTGATATAATGTACTTTGTTTTGTAATTGCAACAGCTATCCCATTTGAAGCAAACCATTCTTCATTTCTCCAGTCTTTTCCAGAATCATGTATGTGCAATGTAACCCTAGAAATTCTATAGATGGATGAAAATCACAGTAGCCTGCAGGATATAAAGGTCAAAAATGAAATAGTTTTCAGTGGCCTTGATGCAGCCTTTGTCAATGGCCTCATGTGGTACAAGAAAATAATGAACAGAAATATTTTGCTAGTATGAGCAGTTTAGCTGTTGATTCAAATTAATGGGCTTTTAAAAAGAAGTCATTTCTTGGTCAAGGCAAAAGAGTATTCTGTGTAATCTGTCTTTGGTATTAACTTTGGAAGCTGAAAACATGAACAGGAACTCAGAAATAGACATTAAAAGCACAACTGTCAATACTATCAGAGACTTTGCTACCATCCAGCCTCTGTAAATAAAAAAAAAGTTTTTGCATCTGTACTGGGTCTGGCTGAGGGGGAGCTGCT
>WAAD01031694.1:1661-28923 GCA_013389945.1 Fregata magnificens
CCCCCCCGTCCCCAAATCCTCCCTCGGCCACCGCTCCCACCTCGCTTCTTCACACCTCCCACCCCGCTCCGCCTCGGGGCAGCCCGCAACTTCCCCCGGCCCAGCCCGGGCTGCTCTTTAACAAGCTCGCCCTCTATAAATCGCTCGGTAGCTAAGACGCTATAAAAACCAAATAGCCAGATGTGGCACGTTATTTATGTGTGAAAGCTCGTTTACATTAGATATGCTGATCCAAGCTTTGATAGCGGGGGTTTGCGAGAGATTAGAGCTGGGTTGCCAGAGACGGCTCCAGCTGCAGCCCCCCTCCCCTGCCCTTTTTTGCTTTTCCTTTTTTTTTTTTTTTTTTTTTTTTTTTTTTTTTTTTTTNTTATTTATTTATGTGCGTTTTTTTAAAGAGGAGGCGAAAAAAGGTGACGGAGTTGGGCGGGGGGTTGCGGGGAGACCGGCGCTGCCCGACTTTCCTGAAGCTGGGGATGAAAAGTGGTACCTCGTTGCGAGAGGCTCCTGCAAAAGGTAGGACCCCCTGCGAATACAGACGGGAATATGAAGAGGTTACAGCTGGCCAGAAGGGCTTTCTGGGCATCCGAGCCTGGTAGCCCACCTCCCTTCCAAAGGCTGGGGCTTGGGTAAACACCACCAGCACAGCCCCGCTGCACGGTGAGCCCTGCGGCCGCTGCCCGCCCCGAGCAGCCGTCCACGCCGCCGGCCTCGGGTGAAGCCAGGGCAGCTCCCCGGGAGTCGAGCCTCACGCAGCAAGAGGTTGTGCTGCCTCATTTTAACCCCAGGGGTCTGCAAGCGGCGTAACCCTTGAGGCTTTCCATTTTCAGGAAAGCTCCCCCCCCGGCCCATGCCTCTCCAGGACGGCCCGCAAAGTCCTCTTGAAGGGGCATCGCTGGTAACCGCTGGGGCTAGAGGGAAGGTCACAGGGGGCCTTCTCCACCTCACCTCATCTGAATTCTCTCCACCACCTGCCGTACTTTTAAAAGCGCTGGAGAGACCTTGGACGACTCTGTGAAACTCCCCAGGGCAGGTATCTCTTAGCTAAATACCCCGGTCACAGGCAGCTCTAACAGAGCTGCCTGCAGATAAAGTGATCGATCCTTATACTGATCAATAAAGATCTTGTTCTGAGCAATTAATAACTTTGCCAAGCTTGTTTTGTTCGGATAAAGAAGTGCCCAGATCGCTGACCGAGGGAGGGAAATTAGGGGAAAAAAGAATCCCGTTGCCCACATAAAAATGCAAATGTAAATAGTTACCTCTTTGCTTACATACCTGCAAAGTCTTCAGCTTTCATAGCAAGAAACTCAGTCTGGGTGTCCGGGACGTGTCTTACTACACCCCCAGGTAAAGCCGCGCAGAGGGATCTGAGCTCGCCCTTCCATACGTTTGGTTATAAACCTGTCTAAGAGGTGCGAGCTTGCGGACGCACCGCGCATGCAGGAGCCCCTGCGGCAGAGCCCGCTTGTGCCCCAGGCTGCGGGAGCGCGTCCCACCACCTCCCCAGCTGCGGCTCCTGCCTCCCCGGCACCCACACGCTACAGCGGGAGGAGGAGGAGCGCGGGAGAAAGGCAAGGGTGCAACAGCTGGATTCGGGGCAGGTGAGGGAGGGTGAAAGGGGAGCAAACTGGGACCTGGGGAGGGAAGGAGAATGAGGCTGGGAGCAGCTGGGTGAGGAGATGGGGCTGGAGGTGGGGAGAGGACCAGGATGGTCCATAGCTACGGGAGCAGCAAGCTGCGCCTTCAGGAGCCTGATTCGAGCCTGGGCTCCAGGCTGCTGCCCCTGCCCGATCACCGACAGCGAGCCTCCAGGCAAGGCGCGGCTCTTAGCCCCAGCTGGATGCTGGGTGACATGGGACCTGCCTACTGACGGTGTTCCAGTGGCAAAGCAGCGCCTGACAGACTGCCGGGGTCCGGGCCCCGCAGATGTCCCCTGTGACAGTGACAAGCTGCCTCTCAGACTGCATTGTAAACCATGCAGTTACTATTTTATCAATAAAACCGTTTTGTATTCATTACTGAAATCAAACCTCTTTGGAGGGCTTTTTGGCACCTGACGCGTGTGTCCCACCATCCCCTAGAACTGCTGACAGCCAAACCGTCACGCCCTAGGAAGGAGAGGAAAGCGGACGATGCAGATTTCCGCACCAAACCCGCGTGGCCTCGTTTCGCCCAATCGTGGAAATTAAGTCTTTATTGGTGAGTAAAAACAGGCTGGGAGGTTTCGTTGGAGGGCATGTTTCACAGGTGGGGGAGGCTTTTTAGACATTTATTTGTTTGTAGGATCGTCAGGAAATGTTGCCTCAGGGAAAAAAAGTGGAAGGTCAGGATACCTTTTCTATGTGGGTTTGTTCTCTCTTCCTTAAACAGCCCCGATAATTGTAATGGTTTTGTTGGAGAAGGCTGGACTCTCAAACTGTGAGGATGCATTGGAGAGAGCTGCCGGATCCCCTCCAGCTCCGGGGAGAGAATAAATGACGCTGAGCCAGTGATAAGCTGCTGCTCAGGCCTCCCCTGTGCTCTGGCGGCCTCCCCACCTCCTCCTCCTCCAGCAGCCCTGTGGGACCGCAGATGTCTGCTTCTCCCATCCGTCCCTGTCGCCCTCCCTCCCAGCACCCAATACACTGCCCATTTCAAAGAGGCAAGAGTGGAAATCCCTGCTGCTAAAATATCCTGCGCAGAGTCTCTCGGAGAGGTGGGTGTGCAAGGTGGACAGTCTGGACCCCGGTTTGGAGAGGTGGGGACGGGCTCCACCTTGTTACAGGATGGTTATTTCCAAGTATCTACGGTCACAGCCTCAACTTCTCTTGTGCAGGGTCCACCGGCACCTCTTTGTGCTCCTGGCTCTGGACGGGACTGTGAGTTACGAGTCTCCGTGTGCCCCAGAGGAGGGGGAAGACCTTTTTTCAAGGCTTAGCCGGCTTCTCAGCAGGCTCTTCCAGCTGCGGGGGGTGGCGGAGCTGCCTGCCCTCCTCCTGCTCATTGCTCAGAGGGTAAGGTGACAACCCGTGGCTACCGCTGGTGCTGATTTTGAGCCAGTTCAGGCTACCTTGGCCCTGTTAATGACTCCCTTCCAGCGTTTCATGCGCACGATCCCCAGTGCCTCCGGGAAGCAATGTCTGGAGGCTGGGTTGAAGCAGTCGGGGCATGGCACCGGCACAATATGCAGGATGGGCTTGTGCTCCTGCGGGCCCGTTCCCGGCGTTTCTGAGCCAGGCCACGTTGCTCTGGCTTGTCCAGAGGCTGGCCCGATAGTGCACGGAGGGGAAGGCGCGGGTATGGCCAAGGGGGCCTGAAGATGGGTGGGCTGCTGTCATGCAACCGTGGGCTCCGGGGAGACCCCTTCTCAGGAGCTGAGCTTCGGGCTGCGGTCCCCAGAGACCGTGGGCATCTCTGCCAGTTAAGACCAGATCTGGAGCCCGGGATGGCTGCACAAGCTGGGTCAGACGAGAGCCCAAGCGTTCCCGAGAGGTCCCTAAATCCGGGGACAAATCTTTTCTCGCAAATCAAAGGGAAACGCTAAGCGTTTGGTGCCTGGGCTTGGGATGCTCAGGGTGAAATAAAGCTGGCTTCCCTGGCTGAAGGAATATATTTCCACTTTTCATACACACACGCCCACGCCTTTCACAAACGTGAAGGAATTCAAAATGACCGGAAGGACCTTCTCCCCTGGAGAGGACGAGAGCTCAGGGAAGGTGCTCACATGGCACCGTGTGGCAGGACACGTCAGGTTGCGGTGAAGAGCAGGAACAGTTTCTGTGAAGTCTGGACTGAGTTGTCCCTTGTTCCAGCCTGGTTTTTATAACGAATAAAAAAGACAACCTGCTCATCACCTAAGCCTTTGATGCCGGGGCCAGTGACGGAGGAGATGGGAGAGGGGATGGGGGAGCACACTCACACACCGCTTTAACAACCCCCACACATGCCGAGTCGGGCGACCCGTGTGTTTGAGGAGCCAGAAGACTATCTCTGCCAGCAGAGCCACGGCGTGTGCACACCTGGGATTGACAGATGGCCGCGGGTTGTCCCTGCGGGTTTGAGCACACAGCGCAATCTGGCAGCAGCAAAGCCCGCTCTCCGGGACGGGGGTTCACTCTGGCTCTTGTTCGTAGTGTGTTGGCTGGCTGGAAGAGGGGAGGGGAAAGAGGAGGCCTGTGGAGAGGTAGATGTGAATTGCCCCCTTTGGCCAGGTTTGACCTGGAAGTGGGCATCCATCCTTCGTTTTCTTATCTTATTTTATTTTTTCCCGGGGGTTACAACGGGGAGGAGCAGGAGCAAGTGTTGGTGGGAGCTGGTGGGGCACAGAGGCTGGTGCTGGGGGGGGGCAGATGGGGACACAGTAGCCTCAAGTCACGACGTCTGTGCTCACACACCAGCCCTTGGCCATGGGCGATGGTGTACTGGGGGGCTGCTGGGGAGCAGCGGGGGGTGTCCCGTAACGTCGGCAGTTTTGCACAAGCTCTGGGGGCTCCCTGGGGATGCTGCAGGCTTGTCCTGGTGGTCTCACCTGCCTGCCAAAGCCGGTGCTGTTCATAGCACATGCAGGGGGGAAGTCTCCCAGTGTTTTCAAGTGAAGGTCTGCGTCCATGGCGGGGAGGAGCTGTCAGCCCAAAAAGGGGGAGAGGGAGGGATCTCCCGGCGATGCCCATCATGTTCCCACCCAGGCTGACTTTTTTCTCCCCTCTTAACAAAGCCCATCCATCCGCTTCTCTTTGTCCGTAGCTAACCTTGTCTTTCTACGTGCACCCGAGCTTTTGGATGACGCTTGCCATTGCAATGTTTGACTAAGAATTCCTATGGAAGACGCGTTAGATGAATTTAGCTCTCAGCAGACCTGCCACGAAAAACCCATCTGTTCAAACTCACCTGTTTCCCACGGACAGTTGGGAAAGATGGGTTTTGCCCAGAATAGTTTGCCCGATTTTACTCATCCTGGAGATGAAATAGATTCACCGGAGTGCGAGAATAGGCGTGAAAGAACCAAAGCAGGTTTGAAAAAAAGAAATCCAAGGGAAAGAAAGTGACATTGATGCCATAAAGCCCGCGAGCGACATGGGAACCAACTGGGAAGCCACAGATAAGGAGCGCATGGTGGCGTATCGCGGGCGCCCCATCAATCACTCGTCCATCTCCAGGCGCCCGGACCCCGGCGCGGCAGGAGCGGATGGGAGCGTGGCTGCGGCATCACTGTCAGTAGGGATCAGGGAGGCTGTTGGTGGGGATGCTGCTGACACGGGTTGCGGTGCTGGCTGGCATCAAAGGAGAAATTGCAGGAGCGGTTGGTAAGATGGGGGTGGCATCACCCGTTTCAGCGGCTTCCCGGGAAGTGCCCAGGGAGGATTTGACCTAATATCATCCCCAATACGCTGATGGAGATGGGACTCACTGGCTACAGGGCTACTCTGGGAGATCCGGGAGCTGAAACAAAGTGCTGCTTAGCTCATTTTTGATCTGTTCTCATCACTTTTCAGCTGAACTTGCCCATCGCTGATGCCATTACCTGGGCTTCCCTACGCAAAACCTCAGTGGCAGTGGAAGCACCGACTGCCGACCCTCCCGGCCACGACCAGCGCTCGGCACGCTGGCGTGCAGCGGCGAAACCCTGGCTGGAGCAGGTCAACAGCGCCGTGTGCTTCAAGGTCTTCCCTGGGAAAAACATGACACATCCAGAGTGACAGCGTGACAGAGAATACTGCAAGGGTTGTTCAAAGTTGGGTTGGGAGGGGGCTCACTGCCCGGTTTCTTTCGTTTCCATGGAAACGGGATACAAATCTAGTGATAAGAAAAGTCGAGCTCTGGCCCCAGTGGAACAGTGCAGCTCTTGTGGGGGCTGCCCCGACGGGGCGGTGGACGAACCCTGTTCCCTACAGCTCTGCACCTTGAAGCCCAGCACTAGGAAAGCTGATCTGGGGAGGGAATGGGGAGCGGGAGGGTCTGCAAACAGGGGGAAGAGGGATAGAGGGGGCTCCGAGGTCTACGACAGCCCTGGCAGGAGTTTGCACGGTCAGGACCATCTTGAGAAGAGCATCCGAGGGATCTTCCGTGAGAGTAAACTTCACCAGGTTTCCCTCATCAAGGCCCCTCCTGAGCCCAGGGAAAGGGTCTTCCTTGTGTGCAGGGCACAGCTGGGTGCCAAGCGAGGCTGCCCACCCTCCCTCACCACCTCTGCCCACCCACACGCCCCCCCCCGAGAGGTACATAAGCCCTGCCTGGGGGCCTCGATCAGGCTTTGCTGCTCGGGCTGCTCTCTCCCTGGGGCTTCTGGCAGATGCTGACACCCAAAAGCAGGCAAGCAGAAGGCAAGGTAAAGGTGGCACAAGCGTTACACATTAACAGTGTGACCGACTGCTTTCTCCTTCTGTCTCATAACTGTTCCTGTTACTGAGGACCTTGGTGTGGCTGCTCTGGCTAATGTGTAATCCCAGATATTCGCTGCTCCCTTCCACAAGGATGTCCCAGTAGCTAGGGTGGCTCAGTGAGGTGGGGGCTGTGCCCGTGGAGGTAGGTGCCGTGTGCTGGGGAGACTATTTGATGTTCTTGATCTTTATGGATAAATATCTTTCTAGTGCCCCGAAATGCTTCCCTGTGGGCATAAAGCAACCCTGGGAAGCTCTCGCGCCAAAGGCGGCTTACACCGAGTCTGTTTTCCTGCTAAAACCTAGCTAACAAGAGACTAGTGTTTCCCCCGCCTGCTCGGCTGGGCCGCCTGGGATGTCGGGGCTGCTGCCGCCCGGTCCATGGGCTCACGTCTCGGGGGGAATTGCGAACATTGAGCTGCTGGAGTTGTGAGTGGCATGGTGAACTTGTGCTGCTTCCTCTGGGTGCTCAGGCTCAAGGTGCTCTGTGGTTATTGTTTATACGCACACTGAAACAAATAGCGTTGCTGTACCTATTGCTAATCATAGCTTTGCCACAGTAATAATTTAAAAATACATTGATTGGTCCTTTTCCTTGGTGTAACTCTGGCTTTCTTGCTGTAGAGATGCCTTTATTGATTTGCACTTCTTTTCCCTCCTAAGACTTAAGTGTCTGGGACTTCAAGCCCAGGAAGAAGTAGGACAAGCCACTGGCTGGCAGCTCTTGGGCAGGCGATAAGTTGTGATGTGAACCTCCTTTGCTTTGAAGCAAGGTGGGAAGGAGAAAGTGCCCGTTTTGGTTAGTTTTTCCCCCCCCTTTTTTTTTTAAGAAGTTATGTTAGGTAATGATTCTCAAGGGTTTGGTTTTGGTTTTTTTTTTTTCCCCCCTCTTAGTACAAATAAGTAAGCTCTTTTGCTTATGAGGCAGTGCTACATACCCCATTTATTCCAATAGTAGGTCACATTAGGTACTAATCAGGATGCTAAATACTGTCTGTAAACCAAAGTTTTTCATCAAAGGAAAAGACCTGAGTGAACAGCTGAGTCAAGTAATGAGTATCAGGAGGGTTCTGCTCTTCAAAGGCGGAGAAACGTTGGTTCTTTTTAAGATGAAAGCCCGATGTTTAAAAAAAATAATTGGAAGTAAACCTAAAAGATTTACTTATCACAAAATATTATTCGCACCAATAGCAGCAGTCTGATTTCCTCCCCCACGGCAGACTGGGAGGTATTCTGCGGTCTCAGAAAACCCTGATTCAAGCGAGAGGCAGAGAGGAGCGAAACTGCTGTTGGGCAGAAATTGGCCAGATTGGGGACTTTGGCTTAGGGGTTCTTCAGAGAACTGGGTACCTTTAAAATGCTCCTTGTTGGGTGTGTGGAGGTGCCGGTTGCTTGGCTTTGCTGGGAGGAGAGCAGCATCGGCAAGCCTGGCTTCATCTCCAGGGCTTGGCTTACCAGATCCGTTTGCTGCAGCTCTTTGGGGGTGTAGGGGGAAACTGGGAATTACGCCCTACTTCTGCTGCTAAGTGTGCAAAGAAAATCAGCAGGCGGGCCTTAAAAATGAGGAGATTAACTGAAAAAGGGGGGAGAAAAAGCCCCCCCCCCCACTCTGTGAGCTATACAAGAGCAATTCTACTCTAGTCCTCTACAAAAGCCAAGCTCTTCCATGGAGCAGAGATGCAGGCAAGCTGATAAAGCTTTTGACTAGCGCTTTAGTTGAATGCCGAATGCCTGACCCACATTATAATCCGAGGGTAATTAATAGGCTGTGATGTAGGTAGAGAGATGCCTGGGCTTTTTCTCATCGTACCTAACCAATTTGGGGTTTTTTTCCTCCCACTCTCAGATAACACTCAAATGCAGTGGAATGAAACCAAATGAGCTTCTTGGAGTCACTTTTGTATTTTGCTTCTGTAATCTCTGGGTTTATTTAAATGTTCTCGTTGCAGTTATTTTCTGAGACTCTTTTTTTCATGTCGAACATCTCCTGTTGAATAACTCCTCAGACACTATAATTTCAGGATCAACAATGATGCTGACAATAGAGGAAAAAATTACATTGTGAGGCACAGAAAAATGAGTCCATATCCCCATCTTTATTCTGCTGTTCAGAGAGCATCTTTGTATCCGTATTCCAAACTAATACGACAACCAACTTTCGCTTGGGCTACTTTTGCTCAGATTGTTACAAAAGACAGAAGTACACGGTCACATTTAATAATTGGAAGCGCCGTGGGACTCGTGACCTCAGGTAGGAAAGCACATGATTTCAAGTGTGTAAAGCAGAGGCTCTCTGGGAAAGGGGATGCTTCAGGCAGTAGCAAAAAATGGCCGGTGTTTCTAAAGCCCAGGTCTGAAAATCAGGCTCTTTGCTTCCCATTTCTCCAGCCACTCTTGCTCTGACTTCCAGGAGGCTGGAGCTGCTGGTGGCTTCAACTGCAGCTGCAGGTGGAGGGAAGGCTGTAGGCACCGGTGTAAATGTACTTGGAAGTGTCGCTTTTCTTGGTTATAAAGCTGGTCCAAGCTTAAAGACATTTAGATGTTGTTTCATCTGGTGCATTCCTAGTTGGGGCACCCTGGCGGGACGTAGGTGCTTGTTCAGGGGCTTACTCTACCCTCCTGGCTGTCACCAAGCTCATAAACAGGATCAGGATGCTTACTTAAAAAAAAAAAAAAAAAAAAAATCCAAAACCCACCCCCCAGCCCCCAAAACCCCAGGGAAAGGCATCACTTCCCTCGCCCTCTGCAGAGTCACCAGTCAAGGCTTGCCTTGAGTCACTTGTGCTCGTGTTTGCAGGGCTCAGAGCTGCTGACTGAAGCACAGCTACCCAAAATTGGCCTCCTCCCTCTTGCAACACCTACATTTCGGGTGACCACACTTGCAGCTTGGCGGCTATAGTCCTCTGGGAGCCTGGCCGTTTGCTTCCCACCCCATCCCCGCATCCCAGCCTCCCCGGGTGGGTACCTCATTAGGTGGTGTGGCCTCTCCTCCTCTTCCCAGGGGTTTGCTCCCCGCCTCGGGATGCCTCCCCCATCTCTGGTTCCTGGGGCGCTTAATTTTGTGCCAGCACTAAAACCAGACGAAAGCTAAAGGTAAGCAGTCCATTGGGTAAAGCTGCGATGCGGCTGGCTCCCACCCGTGGCCAGGAAGATCGGGCTGCCTCTTGAAAAGATTTAGAAGAAATGAGCCAACTCAAAGCACTATTTTCAGGCAAAACGTTAGCCGCCGTGTGCAGCGGGGCAACAGACAGAGACGGTTTCTTTGTTGTTACAAACCCCTGTGGTTTCACTGGGCAACTTGCTTCAGTGGTACCAGAGGAGAGTTTGGGCCAGAGGCAGTATTTTATTTTTTTTTAAGCAGCAGCCCACATCACTCCGGCGCACAGGGCTGGCATTCAGCAGACCAGAGGCTTCGGTGCTGTTAATCATTATTCACTAAGGCAGAAGCCTGTCTGGAACCGGGGGTGCAGCACGCGAGGCGGAGGAAGAGATGACGGCTCAATGAAAGAGGTTGAAATGACTTGTTCTTCATGTCCTGGACACCTGGAATATTTTCCTTGAACTTCCTGCATTCAGTCAAAAGCCCTACATTATTTTCTGAAGGACATCAGAGATAATTTTATTCATAACAGAATAAATTCTGCGACTGTAAAAGAATAAATGAAGAGACTTAGCACAGCGGAGGATATGGAACGTGTCACAACTGTGGCATTTCATTGAATATGCAGCATGTCTTTCTCGACTTAAGTGAACTGAAGAGCTTTAAATATATTCACCAACTCTTGTAACTACAAAAAAAGTAAAGCAACTCCATTACTGGGGTGGCAGGTGTCAAGTGACTTAGCATTTTAACATTTTCATTATGCTTGGGAACGGTAAACAGAAAAGCAAGCCAAGGTTTTTTCCTATAAATTGCATTAGGTTTCTAAACGATACGTGGTGAACCCGAAGCCAGCACAAAACTCTGGCAAATTGAAAGAGAAAGCAATAGGAAATCGTCGGGGTTTTGTTCTCTGGGTGGCAAGTGCACAGACAACGGGCAGATGGATTTGTCACAGCCGAAGTTTTCCTGTTTCCCCTCCCCAGCCCCTGCCAAGGGAAGGGCTGATCCCGGTGCCTGAAGCCTCTGGCTTTGGAAAGCACCTGGGGAGGATTCCCAGCTTCTTCGGGTCTCTTGGTGACTCTGTGCTCTCAAGGGAACGTAGCAGCAAACGACCAAAATCCTGATGGGTTGTGCTGGACGGATGCGGGCACTGCTGCTGCCAAAGGGGTAGCTGCCGGCGGGCTGGGTGCCTGGGGCCGTGCTGGCTGCCTCAGCGGGATGGGGGAAACTGCTGGATGTCGGGGCATCGGTGAGGCCGTGGCATCACGCTTGGGGCTGCTCCCACCTGGGACCAGTCCGGCGTGTGACTTGGGCTCCTCCTGTAGCTGGGAAGTATTGGGTAGTAGGAGGAGAGTCTTGGGGAAAGGGGGCCTTTCTTGAGGGGAAGGTATCGCAAGGATGCAATGACGCTCACAGATAATTGAGCAAGCAGTGATCTTCCCTGCTGTTAGAGAGAGACGGTGATGCTGCGGCTCACCTCTGCAAAAGCTGCCTGTGGGTTGGTGCTGGCACACTGGGGCCAGCAGCTGCTGATGGTGCCTTGGTGGGACCGGAGCTGTAACCGTGTGAAGGATGGGTCGGCGTGCAGAAACACTAAGGGTCGGCTCTCCAAGGCTGCGGGATCGATCCATGGCACCGCATCGAAGCCCCGATCTTACAGCCCTCCAGCTGCAGAGGTCCTGCACCTCCCTGCCCGGCTCCCGCTGTGCTGGAGCCCACCCTCGCCTGCTGCTCCGCTGGCACGGCCCGGCCTTGAAACGCCCACTCCCTTCCCGAGCACTGAGTAAAGCCCTGCGGTTTGCAACCTCTGCCGAGGTGCCGGCGCCGGCGCGATGAATAACACGGGGCTCCGTGCGCCTCGGCGCCTGCGGCACAATGCGCCGGGCTCTTTTGTGACTCCCTGACTCGGGAGCTCTCTGCATCTGTTCGAGGCTGAAGTGGCTCTTGGGCTGTTTAAAGGTTGAGTGCTACTGCTCCAAACGACGGAAGACAGATTCGGTTAAATAAACACAGGGGCTTAGAAATAAATTGAAGGTTACGTGAAGAGCTGGATCAGAATATAATGTTGTCAGACGCATTACAACACGCCGATCTGAATGCGGCTCTCCAGCCGTATTACTCTGAAATGTGCCTTGACACATTCCCTGTAAGTCCCAGCCGCTGGGAAGGCGGTGGGGAAAGGGGGGGCGGTGGGGGGCTCAGGCGTGGGCCGGGGCTGGGAGGAAGAGGAGGGATGGCATGCGACCAGGAACCCGCTTGTTTAGACGGAAGGGAACCGATAGTAGTCCTGCTGCCTGTTAATTGCTGCACGTTTAAATTTTTTCGCTCTAGTACGTGCGTAGCTGCTCTGTAAGTAGCTACACGGGGTCCGTGAAGGTGGCAAGAATCTCCTGCCATCAGCTCTGACCGACTCCCAGCCCCAATGCCCTGTTGTACAATATAGGCTTTACAAAGCTATATTCTTCCTTAATAACTGAAGATACTCTTTTACTGTCTGGGAGATTGTTTGGGTTTAATTCCAGCATCTCGACAGCTTTCTGCAAGGCAAAGGTAGCACACTTTGATTTAATTCTTGCCCCCTATAAAGAGATCTATGTTCTGGATGTTGCTTTTGTAGTGCTATAACAATTTTGATTTGGAGAGCACTTTTTTTTTTTTGGACCGAAATGGCCGCAATAACGCAACTCTTATCACACCGGCCTGCCTTGTACGGGTGCAGCTCGTTTCCACGCTCACCGGTGCAAATCTTTTCCTGCTGGTTGGCTCAGTAGTAAGCCAGAGCTGTAACTTTTGTGTGGAAGCAGTGCCGGCGGCAGCAGGAGCGGTGCTGACCTGCCTTCAGCAATCCTCGGCGCGCTGTGCTGGCGGAGGTTAGGGTTCAGCGTGCTGTTTGTTTGAGGTGTCTCATTGTGGAGCAGACCTCCTCTTTATGCCTGCGCGAGCGCACCGATAATCTTCTGGCTGAGAATAGCATTATGTGAAGTGTGTTTATGCTGGTGTTGGAGAGAAGAGAGTCCCAGTGGATACACCAACAGATTATTCTGCCATGGCTTAGCCCGGTTTTCCACTCGTCTCTCTTTGCAGCGTTTCACACCATCCCAACAACTTGTCTGCCCCAGGGTGAAAATGCCAACATAGTCCACGGAAATTCTGTGTGGGGAGAACTTTTCCAACCAATATATATATATTTTCCTGGGGAAACAGAATTGGTTTGCTGCAAAACATCCGCTCTTTGCTCTGGAAAGACACGCGGACCTTTTTCTTTCAGTTTCTAGCGAATGTTCCAAAGCAAACTGCTCACCTTTCCCTCCGCCCTTAGGTGGGGAGCCCTTGGCGGCACAGAGCTGCTGTCCCGTGTGACTCCCCTGGAGCCCACATCGCCATGCTCTCCCATCCCATCTAACCCACCAGCGCTCGGAGCCATCCGCTTAAAACGCTGCTCAGAGCGGAGCTGGAGCTGCCTGCAATAACACAGCCGGGAGGGAAATCCTGACACAGCCCATCTCTGTGTTTGGCGGTTGCGTGATGGGTCTTGGTTTGTAACGGAGTTCCCCAGAGGACGGCTGGAACGGCAGTAATGCAGGGGGAAGAGCTGATGGAGTCTGATGCGATACCGCACATTTTGTGCCCAGCACTCTTTAAGTGCCTTTAGTGCCCTGGCCTCTCCCAGGCTGATGAAGGGTGGGCTGACATCTCAGCGTATCACTCCTGCACGGCGCAGTTCAGGTCCCTTTTGCAGGAGAAGAGAGTTTTGGCCAACACCAGACTCTGAAAACAACGGGAGCGCGGGGGAAGGCAGCTGGCAGAGAAAGGAAGGCAGCGCCAGGAAAGCAAAGGGAAGTTTGGATGGAAGGAAAACTCCAAACTTCCAAAAAAAGTTCACTAAAGACTCCTACCTGATATAAATGTGTGCTGCTTCATTACAGCAAAGTGTGGGGTTACACTGCCGATGATTGTCATTTGTCACCCTGTTTGCTCTGACAGCTTTTGCATTTGTCAAGACTTGGGAACCCAGGTACGAACTGGGACCTTGCTGTGCTGGAGGTGGTGCGGTTCTGGCCAAAGGGAGCGATTGCCTTTACTGAATCTCTGAAATTGTTCTTAGTAATTGTCTCTCTGACTGCAAAGTGTCTGTTCAGATGCCCCAGCTCAACCAGTTTCATATTCCAGAAGGCCATGAAATCATACCTGGGGCTTATTGATCCCTTTTATTGGAAACCCCAGAATACACATCTAGTTTTAGGCCCTTGTTTCCTGGATTCTTGCTATCAAATTCCTGTGTGATCTCCGCTCTGGTTTAACGGGGGAGAAAAATTGCTAGTTCTGCTGCCTGTAGTGGAAAAGCTGAAGTAGGTGCATTCAAAGGGCACGGGCACCTGAAGGTGCGTTTTTAAATTTGTGTTATGTTTGCAGCAGGACTCATGATTTTTCAGGGCTTTCTACTACTTGTTTGGACAAGAGTGGGATGGAAAAGGCAGCCGCTGTCCGGCCCACGGCAAGCGCTGGCTGTGCAAAGCCAAAGGAGGCTGCAAACGCAGCCCACCCTTGGCTGCTGTGGGGCTCGTCTGAACATCTCCCCCTGACAGCGGAGGGTGGGACCTGGCTGTCGCTGCTCACTGGGGACCAGTGCAGGATTAGGTGTCTTGTGAGGGATGAAGCTGGAGTGGTGTGAAAGCACCGGCGGACCAGCTGCTCGCGTGGGTCCGTGCTCAGCCTCCTTCTCTCCGCGCGCCGGGCTCTGTTCGCTTCAGCAGGTCAGGGAAATACGTGGGGCTGATTTTGGGTGTGGTTTCAGTCGTGGTGCAGGCTACGGAGCAGGAGCCCGGGGAGGAGCCCTTTCTGGCCGCCGAGGGGAAATCCCTTGTCGGTGTGAGCAAGACTGTCTCCTTGGCTGAGATGGATGTTCCCAGTGCTTGGCAGTGAGCGTGACCCACCTCGGTGAGGGTGTGGGACCAGGGGAGTCGGACCTCGCTGACAGCCTGACCTACCTCGGTGAGTGTGTGGGACCACGGGAGTCGGACCTCGCTGACAGCACAGCCAGGCTCAAACCGGGTATGACTTTTCGAATGTTGGCGTTGTCCTGCCTGCGCTCCCGTTGGCATCGGGGGGGTTCTCCTATGGGCTGCTTTGAGTCAGTGCTTGTGGCAGTGAACGCTCAGTGCTACTAAAAATCTCGTTTAAGGAAAATATCCGCTGAAGGCCATGTCGCCGGCTGTGTGGTCTCTTCTGCCTAGAAAAAAAGTATCATCGTACCATTTGACCTTTTCGCTTAACACTGCCTTGGTAGTGCCAGAATAAAGCTGGTGTATAAAGCAACGCTTTGCTTGAAAAGGTCTGTCCATTTGGTAGTGTCTCTTATGGTTTCCCCATGTGAGGTTGGCAAGGATAAATATTGGCAAGTTATGTTTCAAGCCTATATTTCCACACAGTCCTGGAGTAAAATGATAGAAACATAGAGGGCTACATATTTAGCGCTCACCATGCTGGTGTAGCGCCATTAAAATTGTTTGGCTCGATCTAACTGACCAGTCAGCTAAAAATATAAGTACCCAAGAATTAAAACAGAAACACTGAATTAAGGCTGCCCAGCAAGTAAACAGCCTGAGCTGTGCTGCGCGGCACGGGCTGCGTCCCCAGGCCACGGAGCCTTTTGGCGCGTGGAGGGAAGGCCAGGGCTGGGGATGCTCTGGGGAGGCTGGCAGCCGAAGATGGGCGCAACAAGAAGTACGGAGGAGAAGGAAAGAATAGAAAGAAGTGGGCAGAAAAGGGGAAAGGGAGGGGGAGAAACACCAGAGAGGAGGCAATGCTGGCAAAGGTTATCTGCGCATCGCCAAGCGCACAGATCTGGGGCCCGTTGGCCCCTGTCCGTGTCGCTGGTGTGGCACAGGCTGGGGCCGAAAAGCTCTGTCTGGGACAGCCTTGCCCGTCCCTTACCCTTTCCATTTGGGGCTCCCTGGGACAGGGCACTGCCTGGGACAGGACCAGGCACCGGCAAGCTGCCAGAAGCATCTGCCTCCGGAGACCGGCAAAGGACGTTGGTGGGACCCCTGGATTTTTCAGCGCAGGCGGAGCGAAGCCGAAGGGACAACCGAGAAGAGACACGGCAGGTAGGGCCGGGAGGCTCATCGGGAGCGCGGAAACAAAGCAAAACCCTCTTGCACCCGCCGACGGTGTCCCTCGGGCTGCGGGCGAGGAGGGCCGGGCCGGCAGCCGGTGCGGGGCCGGTGCGGNTCTCCGAATACCTTCTGAGCACAGACAAATGTCATTCGGCGGAGGGGGAGAGCGTGCGGTGCTGGACGCGGGCTGCAGCTCCCTTCCTCCCCACTCCCCTGCAGCTGTACTGAACACAACCCTTACCAGGTTCCCGGGTCCCTCGAAATGAATCGGATTCAGGCATTTCCCAGAAAGACCTGCCTGGATCATCCCAGCTGACCCGAGATGCTTTTATTTCCCCTTCTTGCAGTAATCACAAGCGCCACGTTCTTGGAAGCAAGCTGATTTCCGAAGGAGAGGGACCTTTTATCTCCGATTTCGGCAGGCGCGAGGCTCTGGAGAGGAACCATGCCTAATGTATTCAACTACATGTGTTCTTAGGAAAAGCCCTTTCTCCTCAGTCCCTTCCAGTCACAAGGATTTGGCACTGCTCTGCCTGTTTTGGGGCCTGAGGAGCAGAGCAATTCCCCGCCAGCCCTGCTGCAGCCAGCTTTGGTTTGCAGGTGGGTGGCAGGGCTGGGGGGCAGCAAGGCAGGTAGGGAGTCACCGAGCCGGCTGCCGAAATAGAGTCCTTATTCTCCCTGTAGGGAAAAAAAAAAAGTTACCCGACATTGCTACGACATAAAACCATTAATGAAGGGAGGGAGGCCTTTAATGGCCCTCACAGAGGGGGCAGAAAATGCATTTAGGGAAACAAATATCTTCTTGCTCAGAGCAACACCAGGACCCTGCGAAGGCACTTGCTGTGTTTGGAGGGTGTCTCTCCTCTTCGGGCCCTCGGACAGGCGGAGAGCAGAGCTAAAGGAAGATTTAGAGCTCAGGAAAGAGCCCCAACAATAGACAATGGAGCCATTTAAGGGACAACAAACAACTTTATGCCCTGTGAGTTTGTCCCATTGAAGTCACGGGGTGAGCGCCACGGCAGAGGGGAATGAATGGGTGTTTTACTCTCGGTTTCAAGGGAGCCAGGATTTTACCCACTGTGCAGCCACTTCAGATGCTGTGGCATTTTTTTTTTTTTTTTTTTTTTTTTTTCACAGGATCAGGGCCAGAGAATGAATGGGAACAAAAGCCTCGCATTTGCTGTCAAAAAGGAAGGAAGGGAGAGAAAGGGCTTTAAAATAGGGCACAGATGGGAAAATATGAATATTCTGGCTAAGAAAGCCAAGCAGAAAGGGACTGAACCTCTCCCAGAAATGGCTCCGAGACCAGACCGAATCCGGAGAGCTGAGGCAGCCCCTCTCCCAGAGCATCGGGGACTCGGGAGGGACGTGGTGGAGTCAGCACAGGCTGGAAAGCTGAAACCTGTGCCCAGCACTGTTTGCAGAGTGCCTCTCCCCATGGGCTGGGGGGTGCGGGGGTATCTGTGTCTCAGGCGCCCCTGGATTAAGAGCATTTGGCTGGAGCAAATCCTGTGGCCATGTGCTGTGAGTGAATTAAGGCTGGTAGCGCAAGCTAGGGCAGAAAGTTTGGGATGAGAATGTTATGGGCTCTCTTGTTGCCTTTCCGTGTTGTTCTGCTGCTTGCCTACGACTCAGTGTGGTGGGTTTTGGTAGCAGTTTCGTGCAGGAGCAATAATGAGGTGACACAAGCTAGAGTCTTCTGGAGACAGGGAAAATTAGAAAATGTTTCCTTCTCCTCTCATTCCGACCCTGGCTGCCAGATGAAACAGGGCTGTGCTCTCACTCGAAGCACAATGGCTGCTTTACTGAGAGAGATGCTCGGGCTCTTGGTCTCCCTGACTTTCGTTTGTCTTCTTTTTATTGTGTTGTGTACTCTGGGAATGAGCTGTGAGAATTGGAGAGCCTACAGGAAAGTTAAAGGATTTTCCTGGAGTTTAGTAAGTTAAAAATAGAAATAATTTGAGAGAAATAAAAAAAAAAAAACAAACCAAACCCCCAAGGAAACCAAAATTGAACAAGAGCAAAGCTAGGAAGGGAGAGCTGAAGATGTGGGGCATCTGATGTGGGTGTGTGCTGGACGGAGATGCACTGGCCTGCTCCGCTTCCTCTGGGGCTTGGTCTCTGTAAGGAGTCCAGCCCATTTTCAGGTATGCAGGCCTGAGTTTGTTTCCATAGATAATTGCTTTTAATCGAATGGTCATGGGCGAGTGATCGTTTTCCCCGTGCAACCAGTGACGGCAAAACCACCTGGCCATAACAAGCATCAAAATACACCCAACTCATCTTCCTCCTCTCCCCAACTTTAATTCTTGTGCAATTTGGGGAAGATGCTGCCGTCGCTCTCTGTGGGCTGGGACGGTCCTGCAGGGCCTGGCAGCAGGGTGCTTTAGGCAGCTTCGCTCTGCGATGCCGCCAGCCCTGGTGCACCGTGCTCCTGCCGGCCGGGGAAACTCCCCGGAGCTGCTTCTCCCTGCGCCTGCTCCACCAGCACGCGAGGTTAATCAGCACGATTAACAGTGAATGCTCTAATTGCAGACATTTAGTGGGAGACTTTATGATTGTTGTTTTCTGCCGCAATTGTGCCGAACACTTGGGTGTCTCTTTATTAAAGGAAAAAAAGCCGTAATTAGTCACAGTTTAATCCCAGTGCCGGCAGGAGACCTGCGGGAATGTAACTGCTCAGTCTGGAGCAAGGGGGTCCTTGACAGATCCTGTCATTCCCTCACTCGTCGCCTAAATGACGTGGGATTTTGGGGCGGACCAGTGTCATTTTGAGCCAAAACCAGTGGGTTTGAAAGGGAAGTTTGCAGTAAGCAAGGCTCCCAGGGTGTGCACGCCAACACGGGCTGTGGTGTGCATCAAAAGCAAACAAAGCCTTAATAATGCGCCTGGAAAGCCCCGGCTGGGTCAGCTCTCCCTCTGTAGAGATATGGTAATGAATTTCTCTTCTAAGTGAAATTAATGCACAGATTGTATAAGTATAGTAGTCCTACACTCCGTTATGTGATATGAAGATGTGTCTGAGAGTTTCATCTATACTCTGGGTGACACTATTCATACAAGTTTATCTCTTTTATGGATTTGAAGCTTTTTCAGATACATATCAAAGACCTATCCTTGCTTCCAACATGAATAATATATGCTGGCACAGCTTATAATAAATCATCTCGGTTCCCTGTGCAACAGCGAGTGAGCAGGGCTGTTTTAAGTACAGCCATCTGCGTCACAGCCCATGTCTAACGTCGCAAAACCGTTTTCTACCTTCCTCCCGGCAGGCCTACCAGCTCCAAGCGTGGTGCATGAGCTGGGTTGCAGCCGGGTGCCTCCAGACCGGCCATGCTGGGGTCAGCCCATCAGCCTGGCGGGAGATGCCCAAGGGAAGGGTAAATCTTCAGTCCCATTCTTTGGGTTTCTTTGCCTCCGAGACCGAAGAGCGTGGGCTCCTGGCTCTGCCTCCTCACCTGGCGCTGGCCTTTCTCTGGCCATCACAGCCCGGAGGGTCCATCACCGGTGGGTGGTCATGGATGCAGCTGCGTTTGGCTTTTCCCTGCTGCTGGGGCACAGCGTGACCTGGGAGCATCCCGGCCCTGCTGGGGGAGCCCTGCCATGCCGACCTGCCCGGCCGCTGCCTGAGATGATGCTGGAAAGCTTTAGGGAGCTGGGAAGCTCTTTAATGTTAAAAGCCAGAGAAGCCTAATGGGCTTCAGGGATTTGAGGGTAGGTTAGAGCTGTGCCGGGGGCCCTGGGCTGAGAAGGGACTCTCAGATGTCTAAACCCCGCTTTCCTCCTTGCTTGAAGATCTAACCTTCACCCTCAGGCTCTTCCTCGCAGAGCCCTGCAGCTCACAGCTCAGCGCCAGCTTGGGCCGGGGGGGCTCAGCGGCACAGCGGAAATGCATCCACCCCCATCCACGGGAGCGGCCACCCGCCCTGGGCAGCCAGCGCACGTACGTTGATAGCCTGATTTGACTTGCGTAAAAGATTTTTGCAAGGAAAAGCTTGCCGTGTGTAGGCTGCGATAGCATTCTCTTTAAAATCAATTATTTTGAGTTTATAGAGCGCATTTTCTATTACCTAATGTGCTGTAGCCAGTATATCTGTTGATTTCAAGGATTTTTTTTTTTTTTTTTTATTCCACCTTGGCATGTCTTTTATCAGAAATCATTTTGAAACTTTTTAATTTATGGGCTTTTATTGCAATACTCAATTCATCCTGAGTAGCCTATTATTAAGTGTTCTAGAGGCTCTTATTGTCCTTTATCAGAGGATTGTATCTCTGTGCAATTCATCTGTAGTCATTCTTCATAGAGAAAATCTTTCATATTAGGTTTCTTTCATCATTCGATGACAACTCTTGAATACATCATTATTCAGCAATGGGTTTAGAAATTATAATCATTAGGCAATTTTTCATATAATCTGATTTTATAAACTGTTTCTTTTTATTATCTTTTGATGGAAAACAGTAAATGCATCTGTCTGTTTTGATGCTCTCTGATAACAGTAATAGAAAAACTAAGTAAGGACATCTTATTGAGGAAACAGCCCCGCTGCATTTCTTATATGCACGGAACCAAAGGTTATTTAGTGCGAAGTAAAACTCACTGCTCTATCTAGTGCGATGCACCGAGCACAGATACCCAAACAGTAACACTGCGGTTCTCGTGCATGATTATCACCGCTCAGCTGACTTCGTTCTCCAGGTGGCTTATGGGGTCATGGAACGGCATTTCTACAATTAAAAGGAAAAAAATAATGAGTAGGAAGGGGGAAAGGAGAATCACACCAACATGTTTAGGACCAGGTTTTTGGGAATAAGCGTCCCCTTTCCCCTCACCAGCCGGGTAAGGAAGATGTAACTTGTATTTGCAATCACCGTAAGCCTCGTTTTGCTGGGAGGGCGATACGCTGGCCGCAAGGCAATGGGTTACTAAACTCCTTGTGGGGCTTGAACGTGGGGAAAGTCAGGGGCTGCCCTGGCTGGCCGTGGGGGCAGGCAGGGGAGAGCTGGGGTCTGGCCGAGGTGGGCGCTGTGCTGTGAATGAAGCACTGTTTTGTCCTCTTTGGGCCTGAAAATGGGACCGGCGCGGCACAGGAGGGGGAAAGGGCACCTCCAGCTGGGATCGGCACCGAAACGATGGCAAGTCTGCCTGGGATGCTGGGGTAGTCGGGCATGCCTCCTTCCTCACTCTTCATTTTCCCTTTTCCGCTTCTTCTTCTTCTTGTGATCCATCTGTTTTCCTTTCCCAAATGTCCTTGGTCCCTTTTCCTACTGCGCTGCAGCCATCGGCTCTGGGAGCTGCTAGGAGAAATGGAACCGGGAAGTAAAACTGGTACCAAACACATCACCGGGTTTTCTCTTGTGAGTGCAGGGTTGGGCTATACCCATTGGAGCTGTAAATCAGATTTCTTTTAGAGCATCGTAGTAATCGGCATCGCTGGCAGTCCGGCTGGGGGCTGCTGGGGGGAGGAATTTGGGGCTCCCTTGTAGAGATGTTGTTTCCTTTTTTAAAAACTTGTGCTTTTGCTCTATAACTCTGGAAAATCTATGGCAGTCAGCTTACTTGTCATTTTTTTTTCCCCAGGAAGAGGCTTTTTGCTCATCTCTCTTTCTGGAAGAGAAGTCAACTCGATAGCTGGAGGTGAAAATGGTTAAATCAAATCTCCACATTTCTTTTTCTCCTCGGAAACTTGGGAGAGCGGGGCAGGGAGGTGCGCAGCCAAGCCTCCCTGCTGCTCAAACAGGGATGAATAAAGCAAACACGCTGCTTTATCACTTCCCTGCTCCTGGGCCACAAGGTCCGTGTAGCACCGGTGCCGTTGGAGATATTCATCCTGGCCTCAGACCTAGCTGCCCTTTTTGGGCCATCATCTCCCCATTTCTGGGTGGTTAGAGATAGTAATTTAAAACCAAACATGGCTTTGTTACCTGGAGAAAAGGAGCCTGCCTAGGAGTTGAGGTTGCTGAAGGTAGGTCGGGGCTGGTGCCTCCCCAGGGATGACCCTTTCACCATCTTTTTAAAAAATGGCCAAAGCTTGCTCGGACTTGAGCAGGGTGAGGAGACCGGCTTGCCACGTGGCCCTGGGCTTTGGCAGACCCGCTCCTGCTGGTCCTGATGCCTGCCGATGGTCAGAGAGAGCTCCAGAGGTCGCAGAACCCATCCCTTTGCCCTTCTGTTTTGCTGTGGCTCGAGCGTTTACTTGCAGACTGGTTGTGTCTGCAACGTATCCCTCCCCTCCCTCTTCCAGAGGCGAGAGGGACCCGGCATGATGGGGGACCTCTGAAAGGCGGGGTGCACATTCCCAGGTTGCTTTTTCTTTTTGTATGTAAGCCTATTTCTAGAAACATGATAGAGAAGCAGTGACTAAACTAAAGCTTTTTCAGCCTGGCCATGGCGGTTGCAGGCACCCTGTGGCCATCCCCTTCTCCTTCCCCAGGAGGGGAAGCGCCGTCTGCTCTCTCTGCCCCCACGGAAGGGAGGAAATACGGGAAATCACGGTGCAATCCCCTTTGTCCTCTCCCCTCCCCGAAAAGAGGAGCCATGGCCGTCCGCACGAGTATCCACAGTGCTTCAGTCTGGGCTGCGAGCGGGAGGGAGGGAGGGAGGCAGGCTTGATGTCTTATTTAGCTTGGTCGTAACCAGCCTTTAGTGACATGAACCAATAAAACATTGTTGATTCAAAGCTTAGTTCATGACGCCTCTAATCCTACTGCAGATAGCAAACAGATAACAGAGACACTCTAATTTTCTGTAGTTTATTCGAGAATATAGAGGGAGATAATGCGCTGCAGGGCAAATACACGTTATTGCTTTAAATACAAAAATAAATCCCCATTCATTTAAAAATGTTTAAGAGGTGTTTCCCTGTGCAGGACTTATCTGCGGGGCTGTTGAGTGTAATAGCTTTATTCCCTGCGTGTTTCTGTAGCAGGCCTGCAGCTCCCTTCCCGGGTGGAGGGGGAGGGAAGATGAAGATTGCCATCTCCCGGCACGCTGCGATGCTGCACAGTGCTGCTGCAGCATCGCTGGCGGCGAAGCACCCTCGCAGGGCCCAGGTCCCACCGGAGCACCCACCTTCCCCACGCCGTGGCCCGGGGAGGCCTCGGCGTCCCTCTCCTGTGGGTTTTTTTTTTTTTTTCTCCACCCGTCAGACATAGTTGTGTTTATCCCAGCTCCCCTCCGTGACGCGAGGAGCTCTCTTGGTGCCCATCGTTTCTCATCTTGGCTTAAGCTTCTGCCCGTGAGCTTTTCCGCTCCTGTGTATGCGGATGCTGCCCAGGCTCAGAGGTCAGGAGCGCTCTTTGGAGTGGGGAAGGGTGGCAGCTCGTGACAGCGACCTCTCCATTTCAGTGCGGCACCCCTCACTTAAACCTGCCACCAGCTCCCGTCCTGGAGAGCCGTGTTGTGCAGCGTGTGCGCGGGGAGAGGGTGGAGATGGCCCCGTGTAGGGAGGTAACCCTAGCGTAAGAAGGCAGCTCTGCCCGCTCCGGGAGCTCTGGGCAGCCCTTGATGTGTGGGCTGATCGGTAGCTGAGGCTGCTTCTCACTGGGAAGGAGATTTAGGGTCTGGGGCCATCTCCGACCTGCTGGACAAGCGCTTTGCCCGTAGTCTAGAGGCCTCGTGCTTTAGAACCTGACACCATCCCTTGCTCCAAGGCGGTGGTCTGGGGGGCTGTAAAATTCTCCCTCGGAGGCGACATTGGTGGGGCTGCAGAGGCTGCATGTGGAGCAGGGCAAAGCAGCCCGGTTTGAGTTTGCTGGGTGCCGGGTTTGAGTCTCGTAGAAGTAAATCAGCAGAGTTGCGTTTGTTTTGGTGCAGGCATTGGTTGCGGTTCATATTGACTGCACGCATGAGCCCCTCTCATTTATTTCAGTTCCTCTTTGCAGATGAATGGAATCAGATTCCCTGGGCAAATATTTGATATGTAGCACTTCTGTGTGTGTTGGCAAGTACACAGGTGTATAATAAGGTATGTAAACTGGGGCTTGGACTTCTCATTTCCCTTGGTTTTTAACGCTTTCTTGGAATCACCACAGAAGGACCCCGGCAGGGAGCACGTGTCCGACGAGAGCTGTGCTGCCCATGGCTTCTCAGGGTGGTCAGGAGGAGCTGGAGAAGGCGCTGGCTGCCCTGCAGGGTCTAGTCCAGCCGGTCTTGTCGCACCAGGTTGCAAACGAGTGAATGAAACGGAGCGTTGAGGGGTGGACGCGAGCAGATGACCAGCAGGGAACAGCAATTGTATCTGTACGCACCTTGGGGTGAACTCTGCTTACTGTCCGCCCCCCAAAGAGAGTTTTCCTGCTCCGGGATGCCGGACAAGAGCATCCCCCGGTACCCAGCGCCCGCCCAGCACCTCTCGGGGAGCGGCGCTAGAGGGAGCCGCAGCCGGCCCCGCAGCGGCACAGCCCGGGGTGTCAGCCCGCTTCGGCCTCTTTTCCTAATTCTTTTTTTTTTTTTTTTTATTTCCCCCCTCTTTTCCCAGTTCAGAAGACTTCCCGGTCAATTCTGACAACCGGCTCGACGTGCCCTGACCTGCTCCGGAGGTGTGTGTGGGGAGACAACCTGGCTCGCAGAGCTGGTAACCATCCCAAAGGCACTCCTCCAAACAAACAACCACCCCCCCACCCCCCCCAAAGCCCCAGACCCAAGCTTGTTTTCATCTGAGAAAATATTTTTTGCGAAAAATGACTTTTCCCCCCCTTATTTTAAAAATTTAAAGCTTTGCTGAAAAATGCATGTGGGGGAGTAGTGCTGACAATCCGCAAACGTTTCCAGTCTTTGCTAAAGAAACCCTGCTGAACTTTATCTCCATTTTCAAATTTCAGGCCTTTGCGTTTCTAAAACTGATGGCTGATAAGATAAAGGTACCTCCTTCGTCTCTGCTTTTTCATTTCCCCTTGAATCCAGTAACATTGCCAAAAAGAAAAAAGCTTTAATGTAAATATATATACTTTTTTCAGCGACTTTTTGAGTGAGTGAGGGTTTAAAGAAATGAACAACACTTCTGCTGGTGTGGACTTTTCCCTTGGCACTGCTCCCGTCCCTCGAGGGCTCGCTGTGGTGTTCAGCCGCTGTGAGCTGGTCCTCCCGGCACGTGGCTGCCTCCAGTCGGTGCTCTGCCTCTGAGATGACCTGTGACAAAATGCAGGCAGGATGAGAGCGAGCCCCTCTTCCACCACCCGGGGCTCCTTGGAGATGCTTCCTGGGCAAATCTGGGTGGGAAACCTGGGGTCTGACAGTTCATAAAGTTCCTTCGTGGCTCTGGGCACCAAGGTACGGCTATTTCACTCTGCCCTTGTCGCTAGGTGGTTAGCGAGGTTTCCCCTGTACCGCTGGACTAAATAGGCTGGGATCCGGCATAGAGATGGGCTTAGCTGGGCAAAAGCCCTTCTCCACAGATGCGTGGCCATGGTGCGCACTGAGGTCAGGGCAAGACTTCGGATGCGTAGCACATAGCTGTTATCAGCCACGACTTTCCAAGCTCCTGTAGGTATAGTCTGGGTTGTGGCTCCCTTAAAACTACCCAGATTTGTCCAACGAACGAAGGTGCTGCAGTGTACCAGTATTTTTGTTCCAGAATGGTCTCAAGAAGCGTGTTAGAGCCTGTTTTTTAGTGTATTGCAATGTGTTTGGTGTACTGAAGGCTGCTCTCCCCTGGATAAGCTTTCTGCTACCTCCTTCTTTACGTGGATGCGTTTGAACTTGCTGCTGGCTTCTGCTTTTTGAAAGAAAGGCTACAGGTGCTGTCGGCGGGTTCAGCATCCGTCCCGGGGCCCCACGAAGCACCTCCATGGCAACAGGATCTCCAAAGCCATGGGCTTACTCTCTGTGCTCTGCTGTATTGGAGAAACAGGGTACTTGAAAGGCATTTCATGTTAGAAATATCCTCATGGAGCAACTCAACATCACCTGCCACTTCTGAGAACCTTGGCCACCCCGCACCCAGGCTGCTTGAATTGCAATGAGAAATGCCCTTCCACAAAGCAAACCGCACGCCAAGCCCCACCATCAGGGCTGGGGGCAGGAGGCTGGGTTTCCACGCAGACGTCTCTTACAACAGCGCTTCTGGTGCGACCGGTTCCTCTTGATACGGCGATGGTATCAAGTTTGAAGTTCAGGCTGTATTGACAGAGATTTTGTCAACAAAAAGGTGTTGAAGGACGATGTATTTGTGGAAGAAGTCACAAAGAGGTGAAAGATATCCCCTTCAAGAGTCCCTTTCCTACCGAATCGGCAGTTGCTTGCTGTTATTTTTTGGCAGAAGCTGGAGGTGTGGACGTGGCGGCTCTCACCTCCTCGTGCTCCCCCTGCCTGCGCCAGTCCAGCTTTGCAAACATCCATCCTAGAAGTGATGATGGTGACAGTGAGAAGTGACGGAGCAGCCGATGAAGAGCGGAAGCCAGAGCCCTCACGCAACGGATCCACCCTGGAAAGCGGTCCAGGAAAACGGGCATTGCAGCTTCACAAAATTATATTTGGGGACTCAAGCGTCCTAAATAAGAGACGATGGTGTTGGTGCTGTGCGAGGCAGTAGCAGCTGACCATGGAGAAATAAAATGGGCTGGCGGAAAGGGAGTTTTCCCTGTTTTCTCTCTGTGTGGGTTTTGGGGTTTTTTTGTTTGTTTTTTTTTTTTTTTTTTTTCTCTAATAAATGATCCTGGGGCACTTGCTCACCCTTCCTGGGCTTCTGGTTCCCTGTTTGTCTTCCATCTTTTGCTGCTCTTTGGCGTGGAGGCTCCTTCTCGGTAGGGCTGTGGATGGCACCCACAGTCAGCAGGTTGTCTGAACCTGGTCTGATGAAAATTACTACAGACAGAGCAGTAAGAATCAGTTCTGGGGGCTTCTCCCCTGTCCTCATGGCTGCTCAGGGGAGCCCCTTCCTCGGGGTGGGGGCACAGCTCAGGGTCTCCCCCAGCTCCTGCATCTCACTGGTAGAAAATTAGTATTTTTGGGGCTGCTGTTGATGCTTGCCAGCGGATGGCAAAGTGTGTGGGTGGGCACTGAGCAATAGGGGTCAAAAAGACAGAGGGATGGACGGCCGGCCGGCCCCTGCCAGTCTCCTTCCCTCGGAAAGCCGAAAGAGCTGCTCAGGCTCCTAGAGGAGAGCAGAAGGTGATCCCAGGTGATTTCAACCGTTGGGCTTTCTGAGGAAAACGAATCGCTTCCAGGTTTGTTAGAGGCTTTATTAAACACAGTGTCACAAGTTTTCGTCAGGAAAGCAGATTCGTTGCGAGGAGCTGCACAGGACGAGGTCTGCGCCTCCTGCTCGTTGCTCTGCTTAAGAACTCGGGAGAATGAAATTAATTTTAAGTGTTATTTTTCAGATAGCTGTAAGAGAAAGAAAAAATAGGGTATTGTGTCTCCTCTTGAGATAATGATCAAAACAGGAGCGCGAGAGGCTGAATCCAGGCTGTTCTTACAGCACTGGGATCAGGTAACCTGGCACAAATGTTGTTTTAAGGCTTTTTCGGTCTCTCCCGGCCCTGAGCGGGCCGAGCGGAGGGTGCTGCCTTCACGTAGCCCCCGGGTTGTCTGGGACGTGGGCGGTCGTCTTCCTACAACTGAGCAGGACACAGGTGTGAGTACAAGGCCACCTTTGCCCAAGTAAGAGCAACATTTAACTTTCTTTTTCCCTCCAAATGTCACCCATTTTCACCCAATTTTCTGCAAAGCCTCTGAATGGTCG
>WAAD01031694.1:28949-39023 GCA_013389945.1 Fregata magnificens
GGGGGGGGGGGGGGGCGGGGGGGGGGGGGCTGGGGGAAGGACTTGGCACCCCCTCCTCCTGCAGCTCCCTGCTAGGGCGGGCTGAGTCCTACCATCGCCTACCAGCGATGGTTTCATACCTCCTGCAAGGCTCTCGGCTCCCCTGCGTCCAACTACAACATGTAACACTTAACCCAGCGTGTTCGTGCTGCACACTGGTTTGTCTCCTGCAGCAGCGAGGCCAGACCCTTGTCTCATCTAATCAGGGTCGGGCGAGCAAACGTTAAAAAACCCATGAAAAAAAAAAAAAAAAATCAACACAGCTTTGGTAATTGAGAGTAGCTCAGGGTCTGGTCCATGATGTTTGAATTTTCACAAGGATGCGCGTCAACTGGATGCAATCCCAACATGCTAAATGCAACTCGCCTCTAATTGCATTGTTTCCGCTGATCTCTGATGAAATTATTTATATGTATAACAAGCATGTTCGCCTGAAATAGTCTTTAAACTTTATATGAATTTTCCATATGCTTGTTTGCTAAAAAGAGACCAAACACTAGCAGGTTTGAGTTATTTTTTCCCCCCAATTAATTTTGTTTTCTTTCACTCCCTCGCATGTATTTTTACTCTCTCCCTTTTCTCTGGTAGTGCCAACAGCAGAACAGGAAGGGTGGCTGGAGAGAGGCCAAATTTCGCCTCAGATCATTTCTCTTCAACACACACTGGTTTCTGAAAAACCAGATTCTGTTTGTCATTTGCTTTGCTCTCCCAGCATTGTGTCATGGCGATGGTATTGCTGATGGATTTCAAGCTTGCCTCATAGAGCAGTGCACAAGGTTTTCATAAGCACATTAATCTTAAAAGAAAAACTGTCAGAAGCAAACAATACCCCTATGAATGATGTTGTAAAGACACATACTAACTCTAAACATCCATTACCGAAGAATATTAACTTATAGAGGGACTCCATTTCCTCTTACTCCTTTTTAATAGGTACCTGAAACCCAAAGTACTTCCACATTGGAAAATTTGCTCAAAGATGTGAAATTGCCTGAGATAAAGCCCCTTAAGAGAATCTTTTCCAGCGAAGGCCCAGCAGAGCTCGTGTCGGGCCGAAGAGGGGGGTCTGCCAAGGCTGGGGGCTGACGGCTCCTCTCCGGGGTCTGCTCCCATTTTGGGGTCCTTCCGTACCCCCAAACCCTTTGCCCGGCCGCAGCTTGGCCATCGGCGCGGCCAGCTACCGCAGATCTGCTCCGGAGAGGGGAAAGCAGTCGTGGCCGCCAAGCCTCATCCCAATTCTCTTCTGCCTGGACGTTGTTTTTAACGCTCCCATGTTGGTGGCTTTAAGCACCCCCCTGCCCCGACGCGCACACACACTTTTTGTTCGTAAGCGAGCAGCCTGTGTGGCAGGAATAAAACATCTGAGATCGCTTTAAATGTCACTTGGAGCCAGGCCAGCAGCATAGGCAAGGAAAAGCTGGTAGCTTGTTTTAATTTAATGGTGTTGAAGTGTTCTACTGCAATTAAGCATCTGAAAATTAAACAGAAACAGTCATTAAGTCTGGTGATACAAACCCACTAGACCAGAGAATATAAATTATTTCAAATGGTAAATGCCAAAGCAGTGTTTATGATAGGGATGTTTCCCCTTATTAGCCATTATCTGTTGTTTTAAATCAGAGGAACTTAATCCTGAGGAAATTAATCACTGCAGATGTTGAATCTTGGAGCCCAGAGCAGGTCACTCATTCAGCTGCGGCTTGCTAAAAGCCAAAGTGAGGGCTTGGGAGAGGGAAAATAAATACACAGCAGAAGTGGACAAGGTCATGTCCATCCCTCCGGAGGACTTCCCGCTCCTGTGCTCCCCCAGTCCCTCTGTCCAACCCCTCAGCCAGCCCAGGGAATCCCCTCCTCTCCCTGCCCGAGCTGGAGACTCGTTTTTTGACCTGCCGACGTTATTTGCTACTGATAACACACCCTTCCTCTGCAACCTGGCTGGCAGCGTCTTGTACCCAAGGGGGGATACAAAGCCAGCGGGCTCCTGTTGGACTTGCATTTGCTCACCCAAAATTATATCGTGTGCATGGGGGGGCAATAACTCGGTCCAGACCGTTACCCCGGGGGGGCTGCGGCACCTGCTGGGGCTTCCTCCGGCTCCCCCGGCAAAGCCAGGCTGCTTCGGAGGAAGGATTTTGGGGAGGAACTGGTGCTTTCACGCCAGCAAGGAGTGAACCCGGGACACCTGGCTGCTTGCTGGGGGAAGACAGCGGTGTCTTTCTCCCTGACGTGGTGGGGCAACGCCGGCACAAGTGGGGGGGTCTGTGCTCGGCCACGCGGCAGGGAGGCACGAGCCCCCCGTGGGGTGGGAGCCCGTGCTCAGCCGCAGGTCGGCGGGGCCTTTTCCCCAAAAAAACCTGTCAGTTTGTGGGGGAGTGCAGCCATTTGGACGTAATTGCCTTTTCCTGATGAAAGAGCATGGACAAACCCGAAAGGCAAGAGAAGGGCAGCTGGGGGCTGTGGTGGGAGTGCTGAAAATCACCCACCAAGCTTCACTCACGCGGGGGAAATGACGGCTGGGAGGGGAAGGGCAGAGCAGCCTCCCCAAAAACCGGCTGGGCTGCTGGCTAGCGCAAGGGGCCGTGCACCGAGAGGCTCGCTGCTGGCCGTGCAAATTGGCGGTGTTTACCCAGACGATTCAGGGAAATCGGAGCAGATGCAAACCCACGTCGAAGCCTGCCTTCGTCTGTGAAAGAGCCTTTCCCCCCACGCTGGCCGGCCGGATAACGCAGACGGACAACCTGGACCCGTAAAACTTCAAATGTGTGCTGTTTCTGTAGCGTTCCTTTTACGAGCCTCAGCTTCGCCCTGCTGTGAGCACGAGCCAAGCTCTGATTCAGGTAAGCACATAAATGATTGGTTACGTTCCTCATCTTTCAGCAAAAGCGTACGCTTACATCTAGTGGACTTCAGTGAGACTTAAGCCTGGCTTTAAAGTTAAGCATGTGTTTTAAGAGCATTCCTGAATCGGGGCTCTGAGATCCATTGACGTGAACAGAAAGATTCCCCATTGGCTTCAGTGGGATTTTTCTTGCCTGAAATGGAGTCCAGATCTCATGAAATAAATACCCATGTCTTTGTAGATGTGGAACCACATGGAGACTTATGAATACTTGTTCCCAGAAAAGGATCCAGCTTATTCATATGCCTACATCATGTGTATTAAATTCTCCTGACATCTACCACAATTCTAGCATATAAATGGAAAACAGAATAGATACTGTGCCCTGAAAGCACTCAGCTATTGATGCCTTTGAATTAATAGCAGGAAGCATTGTTTGTGTGCAGCCTTTACAAATTGTACTTACATTTTCTTCTTACATTGTTTCATTCACATTTTATCCGAATTACTGGCCCGGCCGTCCACGAGGATCTCGCTCGCCAGGTCCCGAGCTGAGGCGGAACCCTGCTCTGCGATAGCAATGCCGAATTCCTCGGGGTGGGGAGGAGAGGGCAGGATTTGGCACTCGGTGCACATCATGGGAGCCGGGGGCTGGCTTTGCCCATCCCGAGCCAGCAGCTGCCGGTCCCGACGGCGACGGGGGCAGCGAGGCCGGGGCGCTGCTAACCCCCCTAAATCCTTGTTGGAGAAGGAGGATTGAGCAAAGGCAGGGGGAGCGCGGAGGGCAATAAGGTTTGTGCCAGAAGACAGGACCATACATACCACGCAAATAAGCCTTAACCTGGAGAGCAGAGCTGTTCAGGTTGGATTTGGGAACAGCAAATGGCTATACTGCTGTTTCTTCTGGCATTGCATACGTCCAATAACACACAATAACTCAAATAACCTGTATGCTTTCCCTGCAGGAGCAGCATTTGATTTAGAGGGGGAATTCCAGAAAGGAGCCGCTCTTTGTTTGCGGTCCATGGTCCCCATCCCGACGACGGCAGCCAGCGATGCAGACGTTCCCGTTCCAATGCGCACCGCTCCTTCCCGCTGCCGCTGTTCCAGGAAAATCACCGAAAGCAGTGGCAGCATTCACATAATGTACAACATGTTTCACTTGTTATTTAAAATCTTTAGGAGCTGATATCATGGGCGCGGGTTCAACAGAAAGAAGGAGCTGCCAGCTCCGTGCAGGCTCCCTGGAAGATGCCTGCCTTCCTGCACGGTGAAATTACTGCAAGTCCCACTCAGCTCCTGGTCGGGTCTGCTTTCATCTCCCAGCTCCCCCCCGCCCACCGGTGCTCATAGGATTAGACAAATTTACGTAGGTTAAACCCATTGGTGCCTTAGGCAAAAAAATCAGCAAGTCCCTCTCTTCTGGAGCTTGCTCAGGAGGGTATAGAGCAAGAAAGGGTCTTTTTATGCCCATTTCTGGGGACAGGGGGCTAAGCGTCTTTCATCTGACCTGATGCAACCAGTCTCACGCAACATCTGATTGCAAACGACATCTGTATTTATTGCATCTCAACATGTGCCAGGGAAACCAGCTCTGAGGTTGGCTTCTGCCTGGCAGGGATGAAAACCGAGGCAGAGGTGAAGAGGGGCCAGGAGGAGATGGAAAGTTTCAGGGCACGATTGAAAGTGAGATCCTGGTTTGAAGAAGTGGCTCTGAAAACACTATCGTGTTATTCAGCAGCTCTTCTCCCACTCCGTATGCCCTCACAGCTGCAGACCGGTGCCACAAATATATTTTTTATAAAAGCTTACTGCAAAATGTTGTGTCTGTTTTCCAGGAAAAATTTGAAATGCAACAAGCTAGGAGGTTTTCTCCTTCTTTCAAAGCAACCTAACAGAGCAGCCCGCATCAAACCCAAACCAGGGAGGTCAAAAAGTATTTTGGCTTTTCCATGAAATGAAAAGAAAACTTTCCCAGCCGTACAGGACTAGTCATTTTCTCTTATCTCATCTGTCAAAAAAACCACAGTCAGAAAACCATCTTTTGCATCTCAAAACATTTCTACTCAAACCCACACCCCTGCAAAATAGACCCATTTTGCTCAAAGGCTTTTTTTCCCCCCCTGGGGAAAGACTTCAATGAAAACAATTTATAGGGACATAAATAACTAATTTTTTGGTTTATTTTAATCATCTCTTGCCAGCCCTGTAGAGTCAGGGAGAGAAGGGGAACTGAGCAATCGCTTCCATTCCAAAATAATTCATGCCCAAGCGTGACCCCGTTTGGTACCAAAGCTGTGCAGCACCCATCACTATCTGCGGGTGCTTTTATTAAGGGAGCAGGGCACGAAGACAGTATCAGCCCGGGGCAAACACCGGCTTCACCAAGAAGGGTGGGAAAGTGTCTCACGCAGGCTCGTCTTCTAATATTGGGCTCCAGCTGTTGCCAGTCTCATCTGAAGTCGTTCCTCCAAAGCTGCATCGTCACCCACTTCACAGGCTTCCCCTCTTTTCTATGGCAGGGAAAAGGACCACGGCTGTACCACCAGCCCCGTCTTTGTCTGGCCAAGGACCACGGCGTACAACATGTCCCTCGGAGCAAAGGGGGTGGGAGGAGCTGATGGTCCTTCCTCCCGTCACAGGGTTTGGGTTTCCCTCCCATCACCTGCAGCTCATCCCTCCAGCCACGTCATGGTTTTGGTGTTGGATCTGTACCAAACAACCCAATGGAGAGCTCCCGGCTGAGCTGAAGCCTTGAGAAAAATCCTGCTGCCCCCGAGAGCTTCGTGCCCAGGTCATGGTGCACTGCTGTGGCGGTGGGGAGGGACAATACGGGCAAACCTGGCAAATCAGCTCTAGGAGCTGGCAGTATTTAATTAGGGATGCATGAAGCAAATACTACAGGACCGAGAGTGCATCGGCCCCGTGGCTCTGTGGGGTGAACTGCTGTCTGCAGGGTTTAACTGCTGCGCCCATGGGAGAAGGAGGAGGAGGAGGAGGAGGAGGAGGAGGAGAAGGAGCATCACTGGAGCGGTTCCCACAGAGCTGCTTCAGGGCTGAAGGAGTTGGCTAGAATGGACAAGGCAGCTCTTCACAGCTTTAGGTGCTGTAAATCCCATTTTATATCCCCCGTGCCACATACAGGGAGAAATAAACAGAGCTTTGCGATGACTATTCAGAGTCTTTATGATGGTTGTAATGTTCTCTGCCGCTCACCTCACTCTTGCCCTGCTACCTCGGCGGCGCGTTTTCATATTGATACAAGTTTCTGCTGTGAAATGATCCCTGAAAAGAGTTTACCTGCCACTAAATGGCTCTGAACTCAGTGAAATGCTTTGGTACAACACCGTGAAACACAGCTCTTGGCTTGCTGGAGCAACACGCTGAGTGCATACCTCATACAGCGCCCGTGTTAAGAGCTATGAAGTGTGGCACCAGGTCGTAAAGAGCTGCAGAATATACGTTATATTCATCGCCCCGCAGTATAAAATTTAACCTGTTGCATCCTTCACCACCCCTAACACCAAGCCAGACATTGAGCAAAACGCATGAGGCAATCTAAACGGGAGGGTGCCTTCTTTTGCCACGGCTGCCAGCAAGTGGCCTGTGAGGCACGTCTTCGCAGCTGGTGGGGCAGGTGACACGCGAGGCAGGGGCCAGGATTGCCCCCCGAAGCTGTCCCGGCTGGCGTTTGCGTCAGCTGCCCCTCAGCTGGCCGCAGACTCTTGCACCAGGCCGTCAGGTGAGACCTCGTCTTCAGGTTCATGGAGCCCATTGCTGCCCAAAAGGCAGGGCAGGTTATTCCCCTGTAAGATCTGGGGGGATTATTTATCCTGCCTTTCCTCCAAACCACTGGCTCAGGTCACCCTGATGTATGTCCCCTCCTTTGTCCTCCGTGGTCCTTCTCCAGGATTCCCTAGGGATGAGAAGCTCCCGCACAAAACCAAGGGAGGACCATCTCCGAGAGCTGGGGGTGATGTGCCGGATGGATCCGTGCCATAAAGCCTGGCTGACTTAAGCGTGAGTAGAGGTATCCGAATCTCATCTGAAATATTTTCCACGAGGAGGAGATTCCCAGCTCTTCCCCCGGGGCCACGTGCGCACCGTTCAGCGTGCAGCCGCTCTCCGTACACGCGGTGCCAAATGCAACAAGCCGACCCGGTGCTATTTCAGCCTACTCGATGTGTTTTTCCACCAGCGCAACTTAACATCCGTTTCTTTGCCAAGTGTGCGGCCTTCCCACTTCATTATGGTCATGAGAAAACCATTTCAATAAGAAAACAAAGGAATAGGTTTAGCAGCCCTTCATCCCTTCTGTCGGCGAGCACGTGCAGCGTTTGTTTGCAAAGTTGGGCATAAGCTAATAAGCTGATATTGCGGAGATTTACACTCAGGCAAAGACTTCCATATGGGCTTAACATTAAGCAAGAGCTTAATCTAAAGGAAAATATTTGGGGGTGGGTTTTTTTTTGTTTCTCTTTCAGTGGACTGTAGGACCAAAGATATATTCACCGAAGTGAACAGAGAGACAGACGCTGACTCCAGCGGTCTCGGGGGCAGCTGGCCAGCCAGGAGACAAGGACTTCATCTGAGAAGGTGCTGGTCGTCTCTCACAGCACCTACAGCTCCCACCAAAGTCACGGGGACTGTGGGTTCTCAGCGCCGTGTGGCGCTGGGGCTGGATGAGCATTTGCAGGAGAGGGATGGAAGTTTGCTCTTGCCCTGGGAAGAGCACAGGAGGGGGCTGTGCAGACTACCTCTTCAGTACTCCTAAGGATGAGGTGGAAAGAAAGGACCTGAATGCCGAAGTGGAAAGGTGTCTTTTTGTAATGGACACAGCAAACCCAGGAAATTGAAAAGCTAAGTGACACCCTCGGCTCTGAATTGCCCCGTGAAGGCTGCGTAGCACAAAAGGACAGGTATCTCCCTCCTGGCCTGCAGCCAGCATGGCTGTGGTGCAAGACCTCGTTTCCTACCCACGGAAGCAGGGCAGGCGCTGCCATACACACTGGGGACCCGGGGACAAACTCACTGCCTGCGAGCAGATACGGCACCTGCCCGGAGCCCGTGCAGCAACACTACATGCCAGAGCGTGGCTTCCACGATGGTTTGAATCTAAGCCCTAACGAAGCCAGAAAAAAAGAGATGCTCAGCTGCCGGTCTCGGGAGTTTTGCCCCTCACGCCATGCCGCTGTGGCCAGCAGCGTGAGGCTCTGCGTGAGCGTGGGGAGAGCGGTGCTGTCCTGTGCAGAATTAGGGTTTCATACCTGCTTTTTGAAGGATGGGTGCATGCTTTCATCCTCCCCAAACTCCTCTGCTGGGAAGACAGCCTGGAGCTGCCAGGCTGCGATGCGGTGGTGCTTTGCTCCTGTCCTCGGAGACCCCCACCGCCACAGCCTCCTCCCCTGCAGCGAGGAGCCGGGGCAGTCCAGCCCGGTCCATCCCCAGGCAGCTGAACTGAATTTCAACACCGACCCTGCCGTTTAGTGAAGCCGTTCCTGCGAGCCAGTCCCCATCGCATACGTCTGACAGATGTCTTTTTCGCAGTAGTAAGCCTTTGCAAGGAAGAGGCTTCGGTTCGCCCCCTCCTTTGAGACACAGCCAGCCAGAGCAGGCAGCCCCCGTCCCGCTCGCCCGCTTCTACCGACAGCCCTCAAACCTCCCCTCCAGTGAGACCTCCGCAAGCCGCTAACGTTGAGAGTTGTTTAATATTGTTCTCAAATTGCTTTGTGTTTTTAAAATGTCAATACTTCGTAAGCCAAGGTGACGGCCTGCAGCTGCGCACCTCTGTAGCTGGTGGGAGACGGGCAGATTCAGACTGTAGCTAAAAAAATCCTCCCACTGCCTACATGCTTCTCGGGGCGTTAAAAGAGATTTCAAATCCACACGCGGTGACTTACAAGCGATCTGAAATGGTTTGCAGGCAGAAAAGGAGAAGAAAATAACGATGCTGTCAGTAAAAAGAGAGGTAGGATATGTCCACTGCTATTTATTTAAGCGATGGCAATAATTTTAAACGATCTGTGTTGTCCTCAGGTCAACAATGTTTTACACAAGAACTAGACAGAATTTATTAAGGATCCAGGGTCCCGCTCTCCTTTTCGCATTAAGAATCCGTGATCACAAATTTAGTCTTGAGGAAAAAAAATCCAAACCTAAAAATCCGTGGGGCTTGGTATTTTTTTTTCTCTCCGCGTGGAATTGAGGAGCCTTCCGGCTTGCAGTGGAGTATATTTTATACAGCGAGATTGCTTTTGACAAATGAAGCCAAGTTATTGTTAATTACTCAACCTGTGGCCTTTACCAGACTGAAATATATGATTAAGCAAAATGGCTCAGACAGCACATTAAGCTTTGAAGAATTATTTTATTTTTTGAGCTCTCAAAGCCTTTTCTTCGGAGAACAGAAAGCATTTTTTTGTCGTGACAGCGGGATTGTTCAACTCTCTATATTTAGCCAGTGCCAAAATGCTCGAGAAAAAAAAGTGTCAGAAGTAATTTTGTGATCCTTCTGACACAAAAAGCACACGCACAGGCTCCCAGATAATATTGCACTCCACTTTGCAAGGGAGAAACATTATGCTTTGCAGCATGCCCTTTGTGAGCAGGCGCTCGTTTTGAACCCGCTGCAATAGGATTTTCCAGTTTTGATTGATCGTGACAGAAAATGAGCTCCATAACCATGACTAAACTAGATGTCCCCTCTAAGAGCCTCAGCATTTCTGAACCATTAGTGAGTGCAGAATAAATAACGGGGAAACACACGGGAACCCCTACTTTTGACTATACTAATTGCCAGCTGCCGCAGGAGAGCAATATTCTTGATATTTCTCTTTGAAAATTAAAAAAAAAAGCGTTCAGAGCTACCTGCTTCACCGCCGATACGTATTTTTATCCAGCAGAACTAACAACGCAAAACTGTGCATCTGCCACATGAAGCTCAGCTCCTTGGCAGGCGCGGCATAAAAACATACACAAATGTCCAGCAGCTTTTGCAAATATGGTTAGAATAAGGGGATTTTTCTGAGCTTTCCGTCACAGCGGTAGCAAGAAAAGATTTTTTTTTTTTTTTTTTAAAAAAAGAGGTATTTATCTGTTTCTGAGCCGAGGAGCGAGGGGCAGCGGCAACGCACCTTCCCCAGCCGGGCGCTCCCGGGAGCCGCAGCCCGGCCCCGTCCCTCACCCCGGGGGGGGAC
>WAAD01031708.1:740-25372 GCA_013389945.1 Fregata magnificens
TTTGCATCTACGCTTAGCAGGTAAGTCGCCTAGTTCTTTGGCTTCCCGCCCACATGGTCTGAAATATTTGAAATATTTGAGGAGTGGGAGCCAAGAGGTTGCTGGAGAGTTGTGTAAACTCTCTGTGAGCTCGTGTTGCCAGGAATATTCACAACACTGCTCTGGAGAGACAAATCCCAGTCTGGGGGAAAGCTTAGGAAGAAAGGCTAGCTGCATCCAAAGATCACAGTGCTCCCTTCTTTCCTTTCCTTCCACAGAGCTACTTCATTACAAAAATTCTCCTCATTTGTATGATGACAGCAGCGTCAATCTCTCCAGTCTTTGCTGTATACTCAGTTCCTTCAAAACACTTGTACCAGTGACCATTGTCTAGGACTGATGTTCACACTATGTTACTCTTGTTTTTCCAAAAGAATTTTCCTTTTTTGAAAATTAGCATAACCAAATCTTCAGACATTTGTGCTAACAACTTCCTCAGCTGTATGAATTCTTAATTGCCTCATTGCTAGCCTGAAAGATTCGGATTTGCTTAGTCTAAGTTAGAGAGGTCCAAAGGGAGATTTGGTAATAATCTTCCGGTACGTAAGAGGTTGCTGTGAAGCGGGAGGCCATAAATTCTCCATGTCTACTCCACATAGTGCAAGTTTTAACAGGTTTAAGTTAAAGGGATATTTAGTCTGAAAATTAAGAAAAACCTTTATAACTGTAAGGGTAATGAAACATTGGACTAGATTTCTGAGAGACTCTTTCTATCAACAGTGATTTTTAAGCATAGACTAGAAAAACTGTGTNCTGGTTTGCTCACCAAAGGTAGATTCCATTGGCTGTTTTTCACAGTTCTGCAAATAGATCTTTTGATTATAAAATGTGGGCCAAAGACTGGACCTATCCATATCAGCTTTTTACCTGTTTTGATCTATTTATCAGTTTTCTTTTTAGTCCTATAAATATTCTGGATTTCCAGCTTTTGATGGGTAGGCAGGAGGCTTGCTCATATGCATCAATACCCTCTGCTTTTTACGGAAAGCAGATAAAAGACACATAAAACATTAAGCCTGCAATTTGCCCACATGTATATTTCATAAAAGCAACTTACTGAGTAATATATAGAAGGCTTTTGCAGGCTATCTTTAGGATACAAACTTCGTTTTGTGAGTGAAATACTTGCATTATTGATTTTAATAGAATTTTGCACAGTAAGGGTAAATTGTGGCAATACTGCATGATGCCGCATAGGAAGATGCAGCAGACTAAGACTAAAATGGCTGTTGGCATATATCCTGTGACCAGAACACTGTTTTATGACCAATAGAGGCAGCAATTCCATAATACACAAGGTCCAAGTGCAATAAACAGGGCTTTGGTATCATAGATTTCACCAGGACTTTGAGCAATAAAAATGTTTATGATGTTGAGTATTATAGTGGTATATTGCTTAGAAAACATGCAACAATAAGAGGATTGTGTTTGCAGCAGCATTTTAGGAAAATTGTGTTTTGCTCAGAGAATCATACATTCACATTAATATATGTCTAAATAACTTTGTGTTCCCATTACTGTTAACAGCTTCTTCCATACAATTTGTCCTGTTTTCTCCTTATAATGCGTTTTCCAAATTTAGGTATGTGTAGGAGGCATGGAATGCATCTTCCTGTATATTTGGATCCAGATAATGCCTATCTAAAAACCCCCCTGTTTTCTTTGGGGATTTACAAGTGATTTTTTGTGAATTAAATAATAATCGATTCTTTCTGCATGGTAATTGTCCATTTGTATGCGCTCCACTCTCACCAGAAGCAAGATGTTTTGGCTCAGTCCTTAATGAAACTGAACTTAGCCCACAATGAAAGAAAATTTTGGTGGTATCCCTCTAGCTCTAGATGTCTCCAAATGATGCAGTGTCTTGTAGTATACTACCACAATATCATTAGATTTGTTTTTCATTTATGCCCCCTTCCTATTACACTCTTAGTTGGAGCCAGATTAATACTCTTAATGAAATACACTTTCATTCAAAGTCAAAATCCACAAGGCAGCTGTGGTCTTAACAAGTGGGCATTTTCTGTGCAGTGTTGAGCTGTAGGTAGACTGGAGCAATTTTGTATGTCAGTATGGAGAAGAAACCTGTGCTTATCACATCATGAAGCATGACAGCAGCACAGGTAAAAAGGACAATGCATCTTCAGTTACATTCTGGCTTTTGGATAGGGTGAGGAAAAGACTAAATGCTGTTTAAAATACTCGTTTGTATATATGTGTGCATATTTGTATGTTTATATATATGTATGCACACAAATGTGTGCATAAAAAAAAAGCTGTGTTGGGACCTATGTATTCAATTTCATTTTACTGCAGTGCAAGATGAAGGCTGGTACAGTAAAGGTGTCGTGCCAGATTGAACAAAAGATTTGTAAGACTCTCTGGATGAAAGGGAGTGGAGTGCACAGATATGTATATTCAATCCTGTGTTATGTATTCTAAAGCAAGTGTTGTTAAATGGAAAAATAGCTTGAATGAACTGTATAAGACGGATGAAGAAAGAGAAGAGAAAATCAGCCTCAGAGAAGTGAAGCGATTTACCCAAACTGATGCAAAATTTAGTGGCTAGGTCATTACTAGAACTCACATTTCCTAAATCTCAGGCTACTCTGTCTTGTAACTGAGAAACAACAATAGAAATTAAAGTCTTGAGTACCAAAGGATTTCTAATTCTGAACTGCTAGTCTATTAAAACAATAATTTTGCACATTAAGAAGATATATGGCAAAAAACATTCGGAGGAAAAGAAATTTTGCAGTAAAATTTGATTGAACCAGACTTCTGTGTTCTTGGTTTTTAACTATTAATCTGTTTTGGTTTTAGTGTTAATCGTTTATGAGAAAAAAAGACGGGGAGGGAAAGAAAGAAAATTCTGAAGAAATAAACACTGAATTAATAGAACATAAAATTCCCATGTATTTCAGCATGACTTGCTCATAGCGACAAAGTCTTCTTCATTCCTGTTGTAAACCTTATTTTTGTTTAATAAAGTTTGTACAATCTGTCAGTTTTTAAATTAACTGCATGACTGGCTCAGGCTTCAGTCACGACACTTAGGACCATGTAACATAATCACTGGCTGTGAATGAAATACAGGAATGTGGAATTGGCAGGAAATGTGAAGGCAAAACTTGTCATTTTACTGACAAAACAAGACAGCAAAAATATATCCCTAAATAACTTCCCTACTGTTTTTCTTCTTTTTTGAAAGAGTGTCTATAAGATGGTTATTTACCTTGTTTTCCTTTTCTTTCTTTCCAGGAAGATATGGCTGTTTATCTTTAGTTTGAGCTTTTGATAGTAATTTTTTACATTTATTCCAAATTGCTTTGTTAAAAAAACTTCTAGATTTAGGTGTGGAAATAAAGTAATTAAAATATAAATAGTATAGAATTGCCACATTCTTCTTTTCCTGTTCTAATTGATGTGACTTTCCATACTGAGTATATTTGAATGGTTCATCTGTATTGAAATACAAATGCACATAGAGAGCAGTGCCTTGAGAAACCACAGCACATCACGGGCTCTATGCTACTGGAAGTTAATGAAGAAGTCTTTCTTTGAGACTAACTCTGTTCCCTGTCTACTTTGAGGTTGCATATGGCTAATCTGTGCATCACAACAAGATCCTTAAGGTTTTCAGGTGGCAATCGATGTATTGTAACATCTTTTACGGATGTTAGGATTGCTTAAAGAGTTATCTGTTGATTCATTTGATTATAGGCTATTGTCGTTACTGGGCTCACTTAGCAGTCTGACAAGAATATGGAATAAATTCTCTGAGAAATTACAGACTATTGCATTCCTTGCTACTTTCCGCTCCAAGTGACAAGTGCACTTCTTTTTATAGATATATTCCAATCTGAAATTCTCTACTGCTGACAATTTTCACCCTGGGGAGAAGAAGAGAGAACCAACCTGATAAATCTTAATCATGTTGCCTAATGCAGCACTGGAAGGAGCTCAGACACATCTGTGGAGAACCTGACAAAAAATTTGTGTGGGTCAAACTAAGCTAGAAAATGCACTGTCGAATGAAAGACAGACACAGTCTTTATGTGACCAGCTGGGAAGCTTTCTGAACAGAGTCTGGTGGGCTACAGATTTCCTATTAGAACTTTTGGTCCAGTTCATAATACGGGATCCCGCAATACCAAAGTCTCTCTTCAGAAACCATTGCTCTAAGTTATATATTGAGTTTTCTCCTTCTTAGGCTTTAATGCATGAAGGCTATGCTTAAAGAGAGGGAAAAAAAACCCAAACCAAGAACACAGAAACTACGAAATATGGGCTTTGAATTACAGTGATAAATAATATTGATTGGTGTTGGTATAATTCAGGAATCACTTAACTTCACTCAGGAGGGAATAAGAACTTTTATTTTTTGGAAAATTGAAACCTTTTTCATCCACCTTTCAGCAGATTAGCAGGATTAAAGTTTTCAAAGTATGTTGAAAATACAGTTTATGAGAACTGATGGGCTAAATCCTCAGATGACATAAATCAGCTTACCTTCAGTGATTTCAGTAAATACTGTGTTAATAAGAATGATATCAGATCACTGTGGAAGATAAGATAAGAAAACATAAAGCAAAATGAAAGACCACCACCCGATGTTTGTAGGAAAAACAATATGAGATTACAAAACGGACATCTGTGGTTTAAGTGTTTCTTATACGGAGATCTCATCTCCAGACTGGAAGGAATATATACACAAGACACTCTGGGATTAGTTCAAAATACCTTCTGAATTCCTACTGGGAATTAACAATAAACCTTTTAAAAGACACAGCTAAGTCTTGTTAGTAACACAAGTAAGAAACTATCAAGATGAGAACGGTTGAAATTACCCTGGGGAGTTAGGATGCTGGATTTTGCTAACATGCTGAAGCTAGAGAGGTGAGAGCATATCTGACCCTATACAAGAACATATGTTAAACGGAAATAATTTTGAAGAAGGTAACTTATTTTAGGTATGTATGGCACAATTAATTTGTCTAAATGTAGGCATCTTATGCCATTTCAGGTGCCCTCGGACATTAAACATATTTATATTAGGCTAGTAGATAGGACAAAGCAACAAGAAGAGAGCTACTCTGCAGTGGCAGCTGCAGTCTGGGCAGGATGTCTGTAGCATCTCAAATGACATTAGAATCCTGTGTTTACGCAACTGAATTAGTGCTCCAAGAACTGCTGTTTTCTTCACTGCAAGTTAAAATGAGAAAAATGAATGCTACAGAAAATTATCTCATAGCCATCTGTTTGTCCTCTTGCCCTTATCTTTCATGAGTTTAAGGTCTTTATTATACGAGAAAACTTTTTTTTAGGCTTTATCATGCACATGTTTGTTCCAGCTGACCAAAAAATTTCCTGATCTGTCTATGGATAACTTTCTCCTACTTGAAGGATCCTTGAGTATCATGAAGTCATTTAATCTCCTTAGAATTAGACTAGGTCATAAGAAAGACAATGGATGTGAGTGTCCTTGAGAATCAGTAAAGACATGTACCATCAGACTTCAGAATAGTTAGTGTAATTTGAACAGCCTTTAGACTGCATTGACTTCTCTCAAAGGATCAAAAATAGTTCCATAATCAGCCCGCTTTCCCTTAGATCTGCTTAGTTCACGTTAGTTATATCCCTGGAAAATGATGATGGAAGAACCAAGGGATGGTCTCCAAGAGAATCCATTGCAAAGTCAGACTTGGCCAGTACTGGATTAGAAAGAAATCTCAGACTGCATTTTGCCCAGTACCTGGTTCTTGCATCTGCAGAGGGTAATACATTTTTATATAAGACCTCAAAGTCAATTGTGGAGAAACCTTAACATGATAATGTTATAAACGCAACAGGAGATTTGTTACCACATCAGTAATGGGATTTTATAGAGAATATACCTCACTGAGGGCATAACATTTGGCAGTATTAAAAGAACATGAAAAACAGTATGGGATATGAATGCTTTAGTGGGTAATTTTTTCATTGCTAAATATGAGCATTTAGATTTTTCAAGGCATGAGAATCCTGTGTCATGAAATGGGTATAAAAGTCAGAAAATAAAATTGCATATTGCCAAGATACAAGGTGGTTATTGTATATCAAAATACATTGTCCATTGGTTTGAAATTTTCCTAGGTCCATCTTTTAAAGCCTAATTTAAAACTTTCTCTAGATATTCCATGATATTAACAGGGACTTAGGAGACACATCTTGAGATGTAATCACTACAGCTGGCAAGGGCCACTGAATACTAAGCAAAAGAAGGGAAATACATTGTTTACCGTTGCCAGTACAGACAATTTAGAGTCTAAATTAGGCATGATATAAACATGAAAGTATCCAAGCTGTGTGTCCAAAGGAATTTCCAATAGGAAATGTCCAAAAGATTAAATTACTCTAAGGAAATGTATGCATAATCCACATACCCAAGAGTTGTTGCTAGCCTCAGCAAATGAAGTAGCTATTCTTCTTAAGAGAATGATGCTTGCTGTAATTACTAATTGGGGGGCACTTCTACAGAGAGTAATTTTATACCCATTTAAATTTTCTAAGCTATTATGTATTATTGGGTCATAGTATTTATCTGCTATCATATTTCACTTGTCAGCTACATGGTGTGTCATTCAGAGAAAACAACTATTTTCATTCATTTATTTAGCTGAGTTTAGTTTTTTAGTGAAGTGTCAAAAAATCTACCCCAGAGATAAATGATGCAGCAAATAATACCAGAAATCAGGAGAAAAAAGCAAGCAAGGAAAAGTGTGTTTTCAGATGAGTGATGAAAGCAAAATGGGAGCTGAGGCAGAAAGCTACATGATATACCTGCCTTCAGGCCGGAGTTAAGCATCTAATTCTCTTTGAAATCAAAGGAGCTGCACAGAGAGGACTTTGGTGCTGAGTCTGAGTGAAGGAAGGGAGAGAAAGCAAGTTGTCTTTACTAGACAACTCCTGAAGAAGTTCGTATAAGTCTGAAGGAGTCACCGTTTCTCACTCTATCCTTCCTTGGCATGGATTTTCTAGGGAGGATGAAAGCAGCTCAGAGTTGTAACATGAACGAAGTTGTGCAACCTGCCACGTACGTGTGTATATAGCAGCTAGGCTTTTGAAAGGATTCATTTCCCTGAAATTTTACTCACCAACTTTCAGCATTTCCTAGATTATACCCCAGATTACTTTACTAGCTCATGAGGAAAGAGGGAAGGAAGAGGTTAGGCTGCCAGTCCCACACATTTTCCTGTGCATCCTTCATCCAGTTGTTTTTTCCTTGCATCCCAATCAAGGGGGAAACAAAACCTCTGCAGTGGGGACAAACAGCACTTTTCTATTTCTTGGGTGCATCCTTAGGACAGAAATGCACTTGTCAGTTAGATTTAGAAACTGTTTAGACACTGAAGCACCAGACCGGTGTCTCTGTGACTTCAGAGCTTTCATAACTGGGAACTGGGTCTCAGGTCCTACATGGTTAATGGGCCAGTAAATGCATAAAGATCCTCTTGTCAATTCATCACTCAAGCCAACCAGTTAAGGATATGCATACTTACAGACCATTCACCAGTTAAGTGTTAAGGGAAGGCTCTCAAAGAGTTCTGAAAGAGGTTCTTGAAGGTTTCTTGCAGTGAGAACAAATAACTAATGCAGATTACAACACCACTTCAAAGCACAAATGAGTTACACTATATCCTCTATGGTGTGAATTTATTATGAAAAACTATAGGTTATGTTGAATGAATTTGATGTCTGCTACAGATGAAAGTGAGCTTTTGTCTTAATTAACATGTTGCATTGTTGTAGTCTATGTGTTGATGTTGTTTCTGGGTCCTGGTGCTGTTCCTCAATGTTGTTCGGTCAGGATTTCCCTCCACTTGCCTGCCTCATAAATTTATCTTTATAAGCTCAGAGGTATTTCTCAGAACCGTTTTATGCTATCCAGTGAGTGATCTACCACTGGTAGTTCACTCAGATTTGGCCTTCCCTCTTATTTGTGTTTGTCATCAGAAATACTAGTTTACGTTATCAGTAAATTGGGCTTAAGGCAAGTAACACAGTCTCTGTAACATCAGCTAGTTTTCAATACTATCTAAATAACAATACCTCCCACTAATTCTGTAATGCTCATTTGTGATTTATGATGTGCTGAAAACCTTTTTGGAATCCCCCTCTATGCAATGTAAGAAACAGGGCAGAAGACTAGAATAACATGATGTGGTATAGCAGAACAGAGCCTCTGTAACTCATATGAACATATGAACCATATGTTCTCACATCAATTATTATTAGATATAGATTAACAAAGGCAGGTATCTGGACACAGCTTATGGGCTTGCTCCTTTGACAACAACAGTGATGTAACTCCAAGGACTTTATGGTGATGTGCTAGTTCATCTTGTTTGAGGATCTTTCCCCATATCTCTATGCCATCGTGAAACTGAGTAGTATGGCTGGAACTCACTGTAGTGGGTTTGCATGGCCAGGTTTTGGTAGCGAGGGGGCTACAGGGGTAGCTTCTGTGAGAAGCTCCTAGAAGCTTCCCCCACATCCGATAGAGCCAATGCCAGCTGGCTCCAAGACGGACCTACTGCTGACCAAGGGCAAGCCCATCAGTGACAGCAGTAGCGCCTCTGGGATAATGTATTTAAGAAGGGGAAAAAAGTTGCTACGCAACAGCAACTGCAGCTGGAGAGAGGAGTGAGAATATGTGAGAGGAAGAACTCTGCAGACACCAAGGTCAGTGGAGAAGGAGGGGGAGGAGGTGCTCCAGGCGCTGGAGCAGACATTCCCCTGCAGCCCATGGTGAAGACCATGGTGAGGCAGGCTGTCCCCCTGCAGCCCATGGAGGTCCATGGTGGAGCAGATATCCACCTGCAGCCCAAGGAGGACCCCACGCCAGAGCAGGTGGATGCCCGAAGGAGGCTGTGACCCCATGGGAAGCCCATGCTGGAGCAGGCTCCTGGCAGGACCTTGCAGACCCATGGAGAGAGGAGCCCATGCTGGAGCAGGTTTGCTGGCAGGACTTGTGACCCCGCGGGGGACCATGCTGGNAGAAGGGAGGTGTGGGGGGAAGGTGTTTTAAGATTTGATTTTATTTCTCATTATCCTCCTCTGATTTGATTGTTAATAAATTAGGCTAATTTCCCTAAGTCAAGTCTGCTTTGCCTGTGGCGGTAACTGCTGAGTGATCTCTCCCCGTCCTTATCTTGACCCATGAGCCTTTGATTATATTTTCTCTCTTGTGTCCAGCTGAGGATGGGAGTGATAGAGCAGCTTTGGTGGGCACCTGGCATCCAGCCAGGGTCAACCCACCACACTCATCAATGCAGAAAATTAAGTCTTCCACAGTCAAATGACGAAGCAGAATCTCATACTCAAACATCACATGAGAAGTGTTGTCTATCCTCTTGGTGCTGTGTTCCTTCATACTAAAAGTTCATTTACTGGGAGAAATAGGCTCTTTAACATTGCCTTGCTTCTATTTCTGCTGCACATTGGGCACACAAACTTTGCCCACAGAAGAGGAATTTGCATGAAAGGGTCTCTTCATGTCAATGTAGACCTGGTTTTAGAAATGAAAAACTAGGGCAAGTGCTCAAGATTAAAGAATTTTCACAATGACTAAGTTACATAGCAGAATGAATCATCCAGTGTACAAGTGAGAGAAGGAAAGCACTTGTACCTTCATATGTTCCTGAAGGCTCCTTCCTCCAATGTCCAACACTGGCTCTAAATTTGCCTAAGAACAAGACAAATGGCAACTGCCTTGCTCAAGGTAGTATCCTACAGAACTGATGAGTCTTCAGTGATCAGGAAACCTCATTTATTCAGGAATTTGTACAGTTCTCTCAATCCCTGAAATAGGAAATATGTTGATGTCTCATTTTACATATAATTGTTGCAAAAATGAAAGATGGGACCCTCTTATCTAAGGTGTCCCAGGGCGCAGTGGAAAAACTGGAAGATGAACCTAGGTGTCTTAAAGCCTGGAGAGTGCTCTATCCCCTAGGCAGCACTGTCTCCTGTTGAGCAGACACTCCAAAATCATAATCCTAAAAGCAGGAGAGATCATTCTGCACAGTACTATATCCTTTATTTTTATCTTATGTATTTGAGTAACTTCAGTTTTCAGGGTACAAACCAGAAATTGTCAACAGAGAAGAGCAGGGATGTTTTTATTCCATGTGACCCATAATGCCAATCTCTCCTCCCTTTCCTTCTCTAATTCCTAATTCAGTCTTTAAAAAAAAGCAACTCCAAATATAAGGACACTGCAAATGTAAGAAAGACTAGTGTCTAGCTGTTGAACACATTCACGCATAATTCTAGAGAGCAGATATAGAGCTGTCATTATCCAGAGAAATCAGACACTTGTTCATAGTCTGCAAGTGACAGAATAAAGGAACAATATTTAGGATGCACAAAGAGAGAAGTAATGACCACAGATACTGAGCATTTTTTTTATTATTATAAAAATGTCCATTGCCATTCCAAATTTTCTTTACATTACTGTACTGGGTTTGACTGGGATAGAGTTAATTTTCATCATAGTAGCTTGTATGGTGCTGTGTTTTGGATTTGTGATGAAAGCCGTGTTGATAACATAAGGATATTTTATTTGTTGCTGAACAGTGCTTAAACGGTGTCAAGACTTTTTCTACTTCTCCCATTGCCTTGCCAGTGAGTAGGCTGAGGGTAGACAAGAAGTTGGGAGGGGGCACAGCTGTGACAGATGTCCCCAACTATCCAAAGGGATGTTCCGTGTCGTATGACATCGTGCTCAGCAATAAAAACTGTGGGGGGGAAGTTTGATGGGGCTGCGGTTGCCCAGGGCCTGGCTGGGCATCGGTCTGCTGGCGGTGAGCAATTGTGGGGTTTTTTGCATTGCTTGTTTTTCTTGGTTTTGGTTTGTTCCCCACCCCGTCTCGTTAAACTGTCTTTATCTCAACCCATGAGTTTTCTGACATTTATCCTTCCAATTCTCTCCCCCATCCCACTGGGGGTGCAGAGGGAGGGGGGCATGAGCAAGAAGCTGTGTGGTGCTCAGCTACCTACTGGAATTAAGTCAAATATTCTTTGTTTAAGTAGTCTTGAAGGCAGTATTGGTCATCCTTCCAAAAGGTTGTATACTGTGTAATATCAAAGGAGGGGCCACAAATACCATGAAAACCCCTCTTACCCAAAGGTAAGGCTGTGTGGATTCAGCATGGATAGACAGGTGGACTTAAAGGATAATATTAGCTGTTAATCTAGCAATCCATTTGGGGAGATACCACAGTAGGAGAGAGGGCATTATCATCCACGAACTTGCCTGGAAGTAGTACTAGTCCTATTCCACATTTTGGTATAAATAGCTCTGACCCTTTATGTCTTCACATAGGTCATAAGTCCCCTCATCTAAAGTGATAGTGCTTTAACGTGCAGATTAATGCATTAATATAGATTAATGGGGGAGACCAGTTGCAATTTGTAAAGCTGTACTGTTATATATCGCAGTATCCCCTAACTTAACACCTGAGATGCAAAAGCAGACCTGTATGATGAAGTTATCACGTAGGTCCTCAAATAGCTTGTCCTGATAACTAGCAGACATAACCCAGGGAAGAAAAGCTGATTCTTTATGAAAAAGCATGACTTGTGTTCAGCCTGTCCCAATATCAACATATATCTGATTAAGTCAGTCTAAAAATCCAAAAAAGGCAGACTGCTGGAGCAAGCAGTGTGATGCTTAATACTACTGAAAGAGACAGGAAAGGGTTGATGCTGTGGTGGATGTGACAAAGTCTCTGTTTCAACCAAGGTGATTCTTCATAGTAGTTAAAAGCTTATAAAGCTTGAGCAGTAGGGACAGAGGAATGAAGCTGAAAGAGGATAGAGAGCCATGATCAAACAACGCTGAGTATCAGAGGCAACACAAAGACCTGGAGTCCCCATCAGTAAAGGGCAGGATCTGATCAATCTCATTTTACTATAGCTTTGCCTGCTTGTAGCAAATGCAAATAAATTTAGTGTATCCTGTATCAGGCTACAATGCATCTTTGATTCTAAAGCTGTGCTTTAGTATTGCTTCTGCCAATGTGTGTGAAAATAAACTGGAAATGCATTTGTGGAATTTGATGCTCTCCAAAGGTGAATCCAGTACCTGGTACCAGGCTGGAGATAGTGTGAATGGAACTGCTTTGAAATGTAAACACTACTGTGACACACTGTCCTTAGCACCATATGGTTCCACCCTTACTGGGCTGCACTATTGGCTAGACATACCCTTTGTTCACTCCCAGGGTATCAGCTGGGAAGAAGCAATTAAGCCCCTCCAAAAAAAGCTTAGATACGGTTTGGAAGCTAGTTCATTCCAGAGATTGGGTTTTTGTAGGCAATATAGTCTAATTGCAAGTTTGGTTTCTTGCATCCTGCAGAGTTCTATTACCCTGTTGAGTTTTGCACCTCCTCCCATGCCTCGAGGTTCACAACACATACCTTCAGAAACACGCTATTAAAATACCACTCCAGTGGAATGTGGCAAAGCCCTTACGTTATTCCAGGCACTGGGACCTGAAAATAATGCAGGCAAAAAGTAAGGCTACCTTACAACCATGGGGTTGCCACATGGATTAGTGGAAACCCAGCTGAACCTCTGTACCTCGTGCATGTGGCCAGCCTATTCTAGAGAGGGCTAGACCTGAAATGCAATGTGAGCTGTTCTGCACCGGGACTGGCCTGGGATCCAGAGGTTACTCTCTGGGTAGATGTCTTTCAATGTGTGGATGTAGCCCAGCTGTATCTATCTGCATAAACTTTTGTATGCCATATGGGGACAATGTCCAGCTCAATGGTTTCAGTAAGGAATTCAGACATGAAAGGACTTCTCAGTGCTTTCAATTGTATTAAATCTTACTGGACCTTATGTCAGAAAACATCTATTTGGTGACAGGTTCTCCTGATATCTCATGTGCAGGAATTGCCATCTTTTCATATGTTTTGAAAAGAAAATCAAGTGTTGCAAATAGACAATCTGGAAATTGAAATTCTCTTCAGAATTGTCAAAATTTCCCAAAAGGTAGATAGAGCAGTGAAGAGCTCCTGCAATAGTAAAAGGCTGGAAATATAATAAATGACTGCAGCTGGTTCAATACTTCTGAATTCTCAATGTTGAATAAGCTCTAAATAAAGCTTTTAAGTCCTCCTCCCCTTTTATTTTTTTCTCTCACTCTCTGTCATTTTTGCTTAAGCTCCTAAGACTAGCTGAATCTAAGACAATAAAAACAAGTGTAAGGTCTTTGCTCTTAAAGCATTAAGATTGAAGTAAACTGTGAGCAGCTCAATGTATGTGAGATTAGAATGAAGAACTTCTTGCTTTTTATGGAGGATCCATGTACTCATAATATTATTAATAAACATAGTTCAGGTTATGAAAAAGATGTCTTTTATAGAAATGTTTCATTTTTTTTTGCTTTACAGAACTTTCATAATTATGAATATTAGTAAAACTAAAGAAAATGTGGAAACAAAATTGTTTTACCTATTCAAACTTTTCCTCCAACTGCAAGAATTTTCTTACATAATTACTAAACCCTAATTCGTTAAAGTGGTTAAGCTATTAATCTAATATACCTGTCTTGTCTGTGTATTAGGTTAATGTTTGTTTTATTTAATTTTCCAAATCAAAGAATAGTTCCTATCAACCATTTTATTGTTATTAAAATGAGAAAAATTATGACTACCTATTTCTGCACTTTAGCTATCCAACTCATATTGTAACCTTTGCCTGTAGCTGCTTAGAGACAGGGATATATTTAAAAGCATTAGAGTATTATCTTGTCTCTCATTCATCAGAAAATCAGTTTAATAGAAAAGCTAATTGTTTCCAGGACACATTTTGGGGTGTTTGATGCATCTTTGAGCTCAAATGACTCTGAACTTCCCATCAAACTAGATGTTCACTAGATGAACTACTATTTGAGCACATGCTTCCTTTAGAAACAAGACTGTAATTTGGCTACTGTGTTATTTTGCGTTATTCTTGGGCATTTTATGTGTTGAGTTTGACAGACTCCATGTCTGCCTATATTAGTGATCTCTGTGCAAAGGTATGTTCAGTGAAGACAAACTGAAATCTCTAGTATTGGATAAAGCTTTGTGACAGGTTGATGCTGCATACATTGTAGCTGGATACCCAATAATAGTGTAGATACAACCTGTAAAACCAAATATAATTACACTCTTGTTTGTATTTTTACTAGAAAATCAAATGGTTTTGTTTTCATGGAGCTCATACACTCCCTGCTGCATAGAAGCAGCAGGTTTTTCTTTTGTGTGGAGCAGGTGGCTAATATTGAAAAACCTGTTTTCATGGTGTGAAAGATTTATTACCCTCAAAACTCATCTCAGAATATTTGCAATTGGCTAACAACTGCTGTTTGAAAACCATTGTAGACATACAATGCAAGCACATAAGGAAGAATGCATAGAGGGAGTGGGAAGAATAGCTTAGCTATTTTGTCTTGGGAACTTGGTTTTATAAAAAGACCCTCCCAGTTCCCTGCAAAACAACCTGATGAATAAAATTAAAGCTTGGAAGTTTCTAGTAATATCTTAGAAATATTGTGAATTATTAATTATTTTAAATTATTTATAAAATTGGAAGACCAAAATAATCTTGCGTGGTCTCCTGCAAGTCCTTGTTATTACATCACATAAAATTATGCTATATTTTAAAATAATCTTATTTTTGTGTACTTGTGGCTCCTATTGAAAAGATGAACCAGAGCCTTCCTTGCCAGTTATGTGTTTAATTATGCTTCTCTTTTTTACATCCTACCTTCTCGCTTGAACTGGAAGAAAGAGAAACACTGAGACAGGAGACACTGAGACACCTTTCTATTGTTCTTAGCCTAGAAAAGGTACTTCTCCATATTTCATGGTGCTTTGATTCAAAATACTAAGTCTGACTTTTATTTAAAATGTGTTGGCAGGATTTGACTGATTTCCTCAAGGCTTCACAGACTCGTGTTAGCTATTTAGTTGATGTGGTATAATACAAAATATGGCAAAAAAGAAAAAGGTAGGCTATAATTAATTTATCTCAGACAGATTTATCATTGGTTTAAGTACATTTGTTGTGATGTACAATAGGTGTGTTTGAGCTTTTCTTCCTAAATTTAGCCAAACCCTGATTTGGCATTTGTTGAAAGAAGGTTCTCTAAGCTCCATCTGTAATCAATGGAGAAAGGCAGCACTTAGATTCATGTACCAGGTGTAGATAATTATGTCTACCTGCTCTCAATTAAGCTTATTTGCAGCTTGATATGAGTACTTGCTGGTAATTAACTTGATCCAAACCTATAGAGTTTAAGGGAAGAGACACATTCTCCTTACTGGGTAAGAAGCTGATCTTGAACAACAGGAAGAAAACTCAAGCAGATCTCAGCACTTTGTGGGATTACCTGCTCTGAAGTTTCCTGCATCTTCATTGGAAGCCTTGGTGCTGAAGCAAGGTTGCAAAAGATAGCTCATACAGTTCTGATGGCAAAGCATTGGCATTTAGCTGTCTAAAATTATACCTCCTCCTTCTGAAATAAATTGCCTTATTATTAATTCAGTTTTAATCCTACATAGTGTCTAGAACAAAAGACCTAAAGCAGGAAGGCACTTGTTTAAATTCCAGAGAAGAAACTGAGGCTGTTTGTGAGATGGAATGTGAATGTGATGCATGATTGAACAAGGCCTAGAGCTTGCAGAAAAGACCATAAACAAAGCGAAGTTTGTCATGGGTTTCTAGTTTTTGTTTTTTCAGGATGTGACTTAAGTTTCCATCGGAGGTTCTGCACACTTCCATTTCCTTGTGTGAAAAGGCATGTCCTTCCCATCTTCATCCATATTCAAACACTAATAAACAGATGGTCAAATTAAAGAGACCCTATCAGCCAGAAAATTAAATGAATTAGAAATTCACCAGAGCTTAGTTTTCCAAACCATTCCTTCTTCCATTAAAATAAACAAACCAGCTTACTTTTCCCTCTGCTTTTCTTCCAAACACTTTCAGAACCGTGAGATCAAATAATTAAGCTGGTGGAAAATCCCTTGTTGGTATTAGAAACAACCTCTGCTGGGAGGAAGACTAAGATAACAGCTGGTTATTACAGAACAAGATATTTCATTACATTGAGCATATCTGCTTAAGAAAAAAGAAAAGTCAGACTTTGAACTTATTGGATCAGTGATTACAATGGAATTGGAACAGACTTGAATAGATGTATTTTGCATTGTGGGGAGAATGAGGAGATATTCTAATGGGATTTACTTGTTATACAAAATTCGGGTTATAAAACAATTTACAAAGGAGGGGAAATCTTCTAACACTCAAAGCAAAAGGCAGGCAATGAGAAAATTGTATCAGGGCAGCAATTCATCCCAGCCCATTATTGCAGACTGGTGACTGTACTAACTTCACCTCTGCCAGTCAGTGGTGTTAATGACATTGGATCACAGCATTGGATCACAGATAACAGCTACGATAGAAAAGGTCATTCAGGTTGCACCTACATTAACGTATTGATTCAGAGCGGTGGTGCAATTTCGAAGAGAGTCCCCTAATTGTCACTACTTGCCATGTGGTGGCTCAGTTTCCTGAGCGATTAAGGTCAGTGGACATAACTAAACTGTCAGCACCACTCTAGGGAAGCACAGGCACTCTGACTACTGTTGGGCCACAGAAATCTCAGTCTTTGAGCCATGGGCATAGTGGAGAATTTTGTTCTATGGGATCAGATTAAATTTAGTCTGAAATAGTTCTCATGAACCACATACAGTGAAGATGTAGGGGCATCAGCACCAATGCCTTAGGTATACTGATCCATTCCTTATACTGTACCAAATAGCCTAACGCATCATCCGTGGGAGCTGTAAAACAAATGCGTTTTTGAAGATAGTCAGATCTTCTTCACCAGTCGCACTGGTGAGGCCGCACCTCGAGTACTGTGTTCAGTTTTGGGCCCCTCACTACAAGAAGGACACTGAGGTGCTGGAGCGTGTCCAGAGAAGGGCAACGAAGCTGGTGAGGGGTCTAGAAAACAAGACTTATGAGGAGCGGCTGAGAGAAGTGGGGTTGTTTAGCTTGGAGAAGAGGAGGCTGAGGGGAGACCTTATCGCTCTCTACAACTACCTGAAGGGAGGTTGTAGTGAAGCGGATGTTGGACTCTTCTCCCAAGAAACTAGTGATAGGACGAGAGGAAATGGCCTCACATTGCGTCAGGGGAGGATTAGACTGGACATCAGGAAGAATTTCTTTACCGAAAGAGTAGTTAGACATTGGAAGAGGCTGCCCAGAGAGGTGGTGGAGTCGCCAACCCTGGAGGCGTTCAAAAAAGGTATGGACATGGCACTCCAGGGCCTAGTTTAGGAGTCATGGTGGTGTTAGTTGATGGTTGGACTTGATGATCTTAGAGGTCTTTTCCAACCTTAATGATTCGATGATTCTATGATCTTGTGACTATAGTACTTGGTTCACCACTTGGGTGGAATATCTCAGTGTTGCAGTTAGAAATAAAAGCCCTGTGGGGTTAGGCTTTCTGGTCCTGCTGTGGAGATCAGAAGTCATTCCCACACATGAGATATCTCCTCTGCACACATCCCAACCCTCCTGTATAGCAGCAACAAGAGAAACCACTGCCAGCCTGCACCACACAGGCAGATAGCTATGCCCCCTTTGTCATTCCCTGGTAGTCTACAGCCCTTGGTGAGCACAGTCTCTCTTGTACCTAGATTCCACCTGGACCTAGAACAAGTTGAGATAAAAAATGCAGGCAAATTATTTATTTTAGGAGTTGAGCAAAACTTGCTTTTGCCCAGAGCTACCTTGCCCTAAGTCTTTTGTCATCCAATTAGTTGTAAGCACTGTGTGGAGGAAGCTGACACTTCACAGAACATGGGAACTGCATCTAAGGTGCTTCTGTCACCTCAGTGGCAGCAGGCAAGGAAAGGCAAGGGCCAGGAAAGGCACTGTGAGATTATCAAGAGAAACCTGTGGAGGTGCTAATGAAAGAGAATGACTCCTGCAACACCGCCACTGCCAGCCAACACTGACAGTCCTGCCACAGGCTCTGAAGACGGGAAATCTGGTTAGTTGGACAGTTGCAGAATGAATTCTAGTAATTTTAAGGAGTGAAGCTTGCTTTGATGGTAGGTACTAAGAGCAGCAGCAACATGTGAATAATCCCTCTACATCCTCCAACAATATATGACTCGCCAAACATGAGCTTTACTATTTATTTAAGCATTTTCAATTACCATCCTCTGTGCACTTACTAGCAGGGGTATGCGGGGCTCTCCTCTTTGTGCATGAGGAGGCCTAAACATTTTTAGATGCCCTTTTCATTTCAGTCTTCAGTATTTCAGATATACTTTTGGAAAAGATAACGTTTTCTCTTCTCCTTTCGCACATTATATTGCTTTTCCTGCTTCTGACACCTAGATCGTGAGATTTCTGAGAGCGAGAGAGCCCTGAACATATTGTACACACTTAATAAAGATAGTGAGTTTATCTATTAACTAATGTTTGAACATGACAGTGTTTGCCTCCCTTTTGAAACATCCTTTGCACCATAGTCCTCACTTCTTCCTCTCATTATATCTGTTGTTTGGTTTGGAGTGTTCTGAAGTGAGGCTGGTGGGAATCTTTCCATCAGTTTCAGTAATCCTCTGATAAGGCTCTGCGAGAGGAAACGTCAGTCTAGGCGATAGGACATCCATTTTGTCTCATGCTCCCTTTTTTTTTTTCGGCACTGCCATCACCTGTATTGTGAATGAGAAGGAAGGTATGCTGCGCCCTGATATTCCATACTGTGCCAAGGACATGGCTACACAGTGAGAGGCAGAGACGCAAAACTGACTGAACTCAGTCAGTTCGGGTACCGAAAGCCATATCACCACATCAGTGAATTCCCTGCCTGGATTAGAAGTATCTTGCACAGTCCTGTGCTGTGCCATATATACATACCCATAGTTAAGCAGAAGGATCACAGAGGGGAACGGCTGCTTGCGTCTGTTGCTTCTGTCAGTGAGCCAAGCTGAGGGGTAGTAAATGTACTGCTGGACCAGTCTTACTATTGCTATCACAACTACTGCTGCTGTTACTCCTCTCACAGCTTTTACACCTCCTACCTGGGATGGTTAATTCCACATGTGCACTCTCAGGCAGTTTTCAGAGAAGAGCCGGTGGTCTCTCGCGCTGTCATTACCTTCCTCTAAGAACATACAGAGGCTGCTCTTGAACTCGGTAGGCCAGACTCCCCCAGAAGAAAGTTGTGCCAGGTCGTTTGCTTTCGCCGGTCTCCCCTTCTACCCTCCTGTTCAATGGGTGAATTTCTGCTGAGAAAGAAATTCTCAGCCTACTTAAAGTACCCAGCAGCCTTTTGCTCTCTTAAAAATATCCGTGCTTATCCTTTCATACTACTGACTTATTTAAGGAGACATAAATTCTCTGTGTCTATTATGTATTTCCATTCTTCTTGTCAATGTTTAAAAATTCCAGGATGCAATGAATCTGGAAAACCCTTATTTTTTCAGAAAAAACCAAGTAAGGCTGCTTTTGTTATCCCACATATGATACAGAGCTTGCTTTATAAGTCAGAGACTGTAAAATAGCCCTGTGGCTGCATTAAACAACTAATGGATTTCTTAATCTAGAGTATTCAACCTGAAACAATCTCCATCTTTTCATGACTTATCCCTCTTTAACGTCTGACTTGAACTCCCATAACATACATAAGTAAATAAAATTAGGCATCTATTTTAAATGAAACTGGAAACTCAGAAGGCTTGTTTTGGAAATGTCAATGCAAAACATGTCAGCATTTCTGAAGTTTAAGATTTTGTTTCAACATTTATAAACCACAAAGTTTTATTTCAGAAAAAGTTAACTGCCACTTTCAAAAAACCCAATGTTTTCACACTTTTTTCCAGTTAAATTAGTTCACTAAATCCAATGCATGTTCAAGAGTAATTTTGTTCTTTGTACGACTGAATTTTTAAAGTGATTTTTTGCGTTTCTCAAAAGAAAAAACATCATCTCAGCTATGCTTTCTGAATTACTTCTTCTCCCCTCTTTCATGTAATTTGCTTGGGAAATCTAAAATCATTGGATACACAATGCATATCTGAAAACCTCCCTCTGTACATTATGTCTTACAAGCTGCAGTATTGCCTGTGAATTAAAGGTAACTCAACCGCTGAGCAGATGAAGGGACAAGAAATTGAAATAAATCCAATATCAGAATAAGCAACTGTATTTTAAGTATGGCATAAGGCTTTCCACAGAGTGATATTATGGTTTGTCTGTTACTGGTAAGGAAAGGTAATGAGAACATTCAGCTCTCCATGTGGAGCACATGGCAAATTGGCATCCTTAGTAGTTTGCTAAGAGCAACTAATACCTTTTATATTCCTTTACATGTAAATCCTCAACATCTGTGCTAAATCAAGACATCTATTAGTTAGTCTGTCCTGACCCTTCGACAGTCAGGTTTGACTTGCCAAGTCAGCAGTAGATTTCCTTAACAGAATGGAGATACGGATCTTGTGAACTTTCTCAATTAACGCTGAAGAAGCAATGCATTGCTGTCGTTGTAAGGAAGGAATAACTTGTGTTAAACCTGCACATCTTTCTAGACTACCGTCCCAAACTCTCGTACCAACATACAGCAAGAAAAATATATTTCTCCCTCAGATGCACCACTCTTTTTGAACACCCAAGAGGCTTCCTGCACTTCATTTTCTGTTTGGATGCAGTGAAAGTAAGGATGTCAAATCCCTTTAAGCATTTTCTTTGTGAAATATAGGACTTTAGTAAAGTAAAAAATTGCTTTTGCTAACTATGTGCTTTCTCATACTTTTTTACAAGCAGCTTCCTGGCCAAACCACAAGATGATCAATGTGGTCTTTCAAAATCATTCTTCAATGGCAGACAGTTTGCATAAATAAAAGTTAAGGACACAAGAACCCAAAGCGATTTAATTTTTATGTGCCAAATGAAACATAATTGCTTTTCTACATCTACTGTATTAGATTTTGCTATGCACTTAAAAAAGAAAAACTCACGGAAATTAATTTCTTGAAAACACTTATTTACCTTCATAGGAATTTTTAACCAATAGCTACATTTATTATTTTAAATTAGCCAGCATAATGTGGGCTACTGATATCTCAAACAACTGACTTTGCGTTTTCAACTGATTCCAGCCTTTTTCATAAATCTAACTCAAACTTAACATTTCTCATTAACAAATTTTTGAAGTAATTTCTTATAGAACCATACTGAGAAAGGACATTATTTTTTGAAAGAGGATGGTACTTTTCTAACTCTGAAGCACTTTGAAAAACAGAGTATTTGGGGACTTTTTCCAAAACTCAGAAGCCTGATAAGTTCCCCAAAACAAGCATCAAGAAAAAAATCTGCAGCTGAAGTAAAATGACCTTTTTGTTTGTTGGTGTTGGAGTAAAGCACTAGAGGAAAGACAAAAAATGAAAAATCACTCTGTGGAAGTTTTTCAAAGCAGAGATCCAAGAAGTACAAATACTTGTATTTGTTGACTCAGCCAAATACTTGATTCATGACCTGGAAGAAGACTTTAAATGTTTCTGAGTCTCTGTCCAGTTACACGAGCAGATACAATGACTGGAGGAGTACCTGGGTGGGCAGTGGCAGTAGGTAGAAGGTCTGTCTCTCAACATTGGTAGAACATACTGGAGTAAAGAGGAGACTGTGTCTTCCATGAGGACCTCTAAATGTGTGTTTATTTTTAGGATGCAAGACATGATATTTTAAATCAGAATAAGTTAGTACAATCACTGAAACAAACAGACATGTCTTTCTCCCTCTTTGGTCACCCATTCCCACTCCCAGGTTGCCCTTTCCACTGTGCCACTGGTAAACCAATACAGGGAAATGATCCCTGATAATAATTTTTAATGAGATTTCTCATCCGTATTTGTTCCATACTCTGGTTCACCCCACAGCTAGAGAAATTCTGCAAAACATAAAGGAGAGAGTAATTCAGCATTAGGAACACGCAGTATCACATAGAAAGAGTGGAGACTGACTGCTTCTTTCAGGAGAAATGCAGCTTACAGTGGCATAATGTGTGTCCCAAACCATGACCAGAGAGTTGTAGAAACAGGCGGACTGTAGCACTTGGAAAGAACAGGGGAATCCCAAGCGAAGCAGGGACCTGCTCCCTGCAAAGCACAGTCCCCAGAGCTGAGCCTTGGGCCGTGTAGAAAAGAAGCCTTTTCTACAGTCAGAGGGAGGAATGTGTTGAATTTGTTCCACTGCATGAAGCCAAGGAAAGTTGCTAGGCTGTAAAACAAGAGGGAGAAGGATGAGTTTAGTCTTCAAGGATCTGGTGGATGGGAAGGAGTTGGGTGTCTTCAAAACCTGTGTTTTAATTTGAACCCAACAGATCACAGTTTTATGGGAGATATGTTTCTCTAGTAGATTTAGAGATGGATAAACATTTAATGACTTGAAAGAAAAGGTGGAACAAATCCTCCTCAAGACCTTGGCCAGCTGAATTTCATCATACAAAGCTTAAGAGAACACCTATGTTAGTGATGTATTAATCTTGTCTTATAGATGGAGTTAATCTTGAAGCGTGAGTGAAACCAATGAAACTACTCCAATCCAGAGCAACTGAGGATCTAGGATATGTATAATAGCTGTAAAAAAACATGTTTGGCAAACCTGATCTTTATTGCAAAATGCCAAACCACAAATCAAAAAGCACATGAATTCATAACTTTGGAAACTGTAAAAGATCTCAGGCAAAATTGAAAAGGAACGGTATTTTCCTGCAGTGGAAGCTTTGTTAGGTGATGTCAGGGCATGCCAAGAGTGTAGAGACGATCATTCCAAAAGGAGGTGTAAAAATGACTGACATTTCTCTGAACCACACAGCTTGTAATTAATAGAAAATTTTTTTGGTGATTTATCCTTTTTATATTTACTTTCTTTTTTTTTTAAATTTTTATTTTTTTCCCCAGTATGTTAAAAGGCAGACCTAATGGAATGATTTATACGCTGACCTCAGTATTTTGTCTGTTACCTCAGTCTGCACTTATTGCCATTTTATTCTTCTAATGAAGGACTGCTATAAGTGGGGCAAGCTAAGACCAACCTCTCTTGTAAAGGGCTGGAAGGTGCCACTGATTAAGCCACATGAATTTTGTAAGGAGAGATAATATACCTTGTTAGATCAAGTTACATAGCAGAGAAAACCAAAACCACAACCAAACTAAAACAGAAAAGCCTTCTGACACACAAGCTCTTTCTCAGAAAGCTGGCTCTTATTAAAAAGTAGTTGATGGGCTGCATATTCAAATCTCACTTATCTCACTGTAATACGTTTGTGTCCTGATTGCCCTGTTGTGAGGCATGATATGATGGTTAAAGTAGGGATAATAGTAACCGTTTCTGAGTGTGATTTCTTGTAATGATTTCCTCCTACACAAACTCATAAATTGCTGTATTTCCTTAAGTAATGAGTAAAACAAATATTCACCTGCCCAGAAGTAATTTTATGGTGTGATAGGAGGCTTATTACCTAATGTTTGTAAAGCACTTTGAGGCTCAAAGCTGCCATGTAAGTGTTATCATTATTGAGAGTAGAAACAATTCTAGTGATGAATACTACTTTCTTTCACTGAAAATGGGCTGTAATCTAGATTAATTGAAGCAACTTTTGCATGTTAACAAGAATTCCTGAATCTGATGAAGACTGAAAGGAAATATTTTAATGTTTTATGATATTCATTGGTAAACTCCTTAGGACTGAGACTGCATTCTACATGTTCATCTGTTGCCCAGCATTGTGAAATCCTGTCAGAGTCCCTTGGTTGCAACCATAGCTCAAATTGTAAATAATATTATCCGGTAATTATCCAAAAAATGTTTGCAATAATTCCTCTATATTGATTTGACCCCCATAACTTTTCTAACCTAAATTAAAAATGTATTTAGTAATAGTCCCCATGGAGTGTCACCATGAGCTTTTTATATACTATAAATATATTATACCATGATTAATTATCTCTATGCATTTGATACACTGTAATTTGTTTAGGATTAATGGACTCGGCTCACCAGTAAATGTAGAGTTCCTCCATATTTCAGTAATGGCTAATCCATTAGCTGCACTGAAGTTTATCTGCAAGCCTAAATCAATGAGTTGATGTTTATCAGACATTGTGCTATTCAAATAGTTTACACTTAATAATATCTGTAAAAAAAGGTCTGTGCAGTTTACCGCAATTTAAAGGAGAGTTGAATTGCCTGGGGTTATGTACCAGGGGGATTGTTTTCTTTGGTATACTGTCCCAAACAGTACAGATAAACTATGTGTATGTAGCTGCGTTCTTCATTGATCATTTGTAATATCATTTTTATGTCTGCAGATATTTATGATTCTGGAAAAAATACAGGGGACACCATTTTTTTTTTAACTATATTTTAGAAACACAGCATCTTCCAGGTTTAAGTAAGTCTAGAGTTACCATATCACATGGGAAAAAAATCACATATATAAGACTTACAGGAATGGTCAATATATAAAAAT
>WAAD01031733.1:21139-78760 GCA_013389945.1 Fregata magnificens
TGGGGCCGCGCTCCCGCCCGCAGCCCTCCTTCCCACCGGGATCCGGACCCGGGGATTTTGCTGCTGCTGCTGCTGCTGTTGTTGTTGCTGTTGTTTTGGGTAAAGGCTGCCCCGGGCAGCGCAGCGATCGCCGGTGCGGTCGGACCCCCGTTATCGTTATTCTTGCGAGACCAAAATCCGCCGCGTTCGCAATGGTGGTCTGGAGAAACTTGTCAACACTGATTTCGTGATAAAATGTGAATGATGATTTTATAAGGATTGAGCGGAGATATCCAAGGCACATGCTGACTGAGTCCTTCCAGTCCTCATTAATGTTAGCAATTAACTCTTTCACGCTCAATTAGCCCCGAATAAACCTGCTTTAATAGATTCTGCACACTTCATTAATACTCTGAATAAATCTGTGCTGAACAATGCACTTTATTCCTCAAAAGCACCACGCTCGAATAACACGGAGCGAAAGGGCGATTTTATTCCCTTTCCAGTTAGTTTCCCAAACACAGATAAATTGTAAGCTCTATTTCCTCGCTTAAACTGATAGGAAGGGAAAATCTCGTCCCCTCAAAGGGGACAAAATAAGTAGCCGACCTGGTGGCAAAATGCTGCACACCGATGCGATGCAGCCGAAAGGACAGGGCTGCCAGACTTTAAAGGATTCAGGCGAAACAGGGGGACTTTTTTTGACAGATGAACCTGATTGCTGTAGTTTGAGGCTGTCGCAAGAATGCAGCGTTTTATGCCCGCTACTTTATCATGTTTGTAAAAATAAGCAAGGTTCTCAGGGTAATTTACCTCCTCCATTCTTCCATGTGGAACTAATTAGCAAACCTCATTATTTATGAGTCAGGTATTTAATGTAACAAATATCCCTTTCAAAGGACACATCGGAAATTGATAATTCAAGGTAGAAAGGAAAAAGACCGACTGGCCACAAGTTTACTTAAAAATCCATTTAGTTTCGCCCCTTGCTATGCTACCAGAAAAAAAAGCCGGGTGGATTTTTCTTTTTCTTTTTTTGGCGTATAGGGGAGGTAGGATTTAATCTGGAAGGTTAAGATTACAATGGTCTTAAAACAATGGCAACTGGACAATAGCATTACCGTATCTTCAAACAGGACAAAGGGTAAGAAAGCTGGAGGCAGATGTAGTCTTTCAAGTTTATGATCCTATTTTGCAGGGTAAATTTATCTTGGCATGAGTGGGTTTTGTTTCAGTCAGAACACAAGTGGTTTGTTCTTAATTACTCACCGAGCTAGTTTGTGTTAAAAAAGAAAACCCCGCACAGTTTTATTGTGGTGGGGAATTCAAGCAGAGAACTCGCGGGGTCTTCTTTTGTAAAAAAAAATAAAAATAAAAAAGAAGCCCCGATAACGATCTGTTTACATGAAACAAAATTAAAGGTGGAGGTGACACCGAAATCAAAGAAACATTGATCTCTCTGCGGGCAAGCGGGAGAGCGGAGCGTTACTGTGCTGTGAAACACGTTCGCTTTGATGTCCCGGAGAGAGGGGACTTCTTTATGAAATACTCTGCTCTTCATCTATATTTTTGACTATCCCGGTCGCACAGAGCAAAAGTGTAGCTTACATTTCTGGAAAAGTGCCAACAAACTTGTAGTAACGTGAACACTCTGCTCCCACCTCCCCTTCTCTTCTTCTTCTTTTTTTTTTTTTTTCCTCTTTTTCTTTTTCCCTTGTTTTCTTTCTTTTTATTTTCTTTTTCTTTTTTTTTTTTTGAAAAATAACAGAACTGCTCTAGCAAAAAAAAAAACCGCGGACGCAATGGATGCTGTTACGACCAGACTGTATTTCTCCTTGGTTTCTGCCCCCTTCTTCGTTTGGGAAATCGAAAGAGAATTTTTAAAATGTTATCGAGCAAGAATTTACCCAAATTGACATAGTAGATTTTTTGCTTATATATTCCATATTAAATGCTTTCTAAGGATGGGAAGAAAGAAAGAGGGATAAACTCAGAAATTAACTCAGTTTGCAATAGCATGTTTCATGCTTGAGAGATATAGGGCTACCTAGGCAGGAAAATAGACACGGAGCCGTTGTGTCAGACAGAAAGAGACATTTCAGGTACACGGACAAGAGTGTTTTCCGCGCACTTTGTTCTCGGGGTCATCGGTTGAGGCATTTGTGCTGCAAAGTGGACACGCCTAGCGTATGGGCAGCACTAACAAAATAAAAAGCATTTCCCCAGTTGAACAACAAAACAGTCTGGTCGGTTCATCGGCCCTAAATAGTTAAAAAAAAAAAAAAAAAAAAAAAAAAAGGAAAAAAAAGAGAAGAGGGAGGAGAATAATAATGTGTGCATTTCTCAATCAGCCACTATCCAAAATGTATCCAATTAAAAGAGGCAAAATGACACAATCTCTTATTCTGGGTCATTGCGATGGAATTCCTCTAAGGTTTGAGTCTCTGTTCCTGCTGCTGATTTATGTAAAGCGGTGTGAAAGGTGGACCCGGTGTATAGAGCTGCTCAGAGCAGGCTTCTCCCTCTCACACCCTCCCAGCCGCAGCTCCTCGGTCCAGGCAACAGCCCACATATAAATCAGATTTGTTCCCTGGTCTTTAGACCTCTTCTGCCACCATTATCCACCCTGCCAGCCCTCCAGGCCAGAGGGACAATTACTGCTCTGCAGCACTTTGCTGCCTCCTTTTCTCCAAAGGAGCTTTACTCTTCACGTGGGGATGAACTGACCCTCCAGGCTGAGAGTTGGGAGGATCCTGCTCAGACCCTGTGGGGGTCTTGTGGGGATCCTATGGTGACTCAGCAGGAACCCTATAGGGGATCTTACGGGCACCCTGTGGGGACCCTGAGGGAACCTGTGGGATCTTACGGGCACCCTGTGGGGACTCTACGGGGATCCTACAGGGATCCTGCAGGGATCCTGCAGGAAAGCAGCCCCACCGAGGGCAAATCCCGGAGATCGCTTGGCGGAAAGCGAGTGCAAGCTGTGGGCTGCGGAGTAAGGAGGAGGCTCCCTGGGCTGCAGGGATGTGATGACTCCAAAAGCCGTGGGTACTCTCTCGCACCCACCAAGAGGGGAAGCTGCGTCCCCACCACAAACCCTCCGGAGGCATCTCCTGCCAAATGGTTAACAGCAGCTGGGGCTGAATTTGCAGGCAGGGCCAGATGCGCCTTGATGCTGCTGCCTGGTAGCATTTTCTCCTCTGCCTTGTGGGGTAAAATGGGTAGGGATCTCACCCAGAGGAGAGGCTGGGGGCTTGGCGGGACCCTGAAACACAGAGCAAAGTGGTGGCACCCAGCCCAGGGAAGGGCTGCGGCCCTGCAGCCAGTGGGCTGGCTGTCCCTATGGGAACGGTCCCTCCAGCCCTCACTTTTTTGCCTTTTGAAGAGTTCTAATTAAGCGATTGCGTAGATTAGGATGTGGGCTTGAAGCCAGGTGCTTCCCCCTGGGGAGAGCAAGTGGCACTTCAGATTTGTCACTTGGACTCAGCATTTTCCCATTTCTTTTTGCAGTACATAAGAGGGAGGGCTGTTGGCTGGTTTTTCCCCCCAAAAAAAATTCGGGGATTTTCTTTTTTTGAATGAGGGAGGGCGTGCAGTTCTGAGCACCCAACTGCTTCCTCCAGCCCAGAGGCAGAGGCTTGGCTGCGGCCAGACCTCAGGGAGGTGAGCGACCCAGGGGCAGTGAGCTCTCTGCACCCCCTCCCCACGTCATCTCAAGGGTCAGGGCTAAAGGCGGTTTTTGTGGACAGACGTAGTGGGCGGTATCCCACTATTTTCTAGAGGCTGAGGATGCCCAGGAAGGGATTTTAAATTACGTGGGAGAAACCTCAGCCTTGTGGGCCAAAATGGCACCTCTTTGCTGTCCCTGTGCAGGGGGTCATGGGAGGACTACCTGGTACAGGGATGCTGTTGGGGGGGTGAATGACTGTGGATGGGGTACAACTTGTGTGTGCGAGGGATGGGGAGAGGGAGAGTCTGGAGACCTGTGGGGATACACTCGTGGCCAAGAGCTGGTCAGGCCTCTCCAAGTCCAAGTCAGCCTCCTCCTGTGGCTTTGGAGAAGGGCATTAATGCGTGAGGTGAGAAATTACCTCTGCTTTTATCTTCGTATAAATCCACCTTTCCCTCTTCCCTTCTTCATCTTTATTTTCCAGATCTTTTCCTCCCCTGTTCCCAAGATCCTCCTCCTGAGCGGCCACCATGGGAAGTAAGACCCTGCCGGCCCCAGTGCCTATCCATCCTTCCCTCCAGCTCACCAACTACTCCTTCCTGCAAGCGTTCAATGGGCTGCCCGCCGTGCCCTCCGACCACCTCTCCAACCTCTACGGCTTCAGCGCCCTGCACGCCGTACACCTGCACCAGTGGACTTTGGGGTACCCGGCCATGCATCTGCCCCGCTCCTCCTTCTCCAAAGTGCCCAGCGTGTCGAGCCTGGTGGATGCACGATTCCAGCTGCCGACCTTCCCACTCTTCCCACATGTCATCCAGCCCAAGCAAGAGGCCACCAATGTGACCCTCAAAGCCAAACCCCGCTTCGACTTTGCCAACTTAGCAGTGGCTGCCACACAAGAGGACCACTCTAAACTGGGACAGGCAGACAGTCAGGGCTCCCCCCCCGGGCTGGGGTCTTTGCTTGAGGTGACAAAACTTTCCCCAGAGAAGAAACCCACGAGGGGAAGGTTACCGTCCAAAACCAAGAAGGAGTTCGTGTGTAAATTCTGTGGCAGGCACTTCACCAAGTCCTACAACCTTTTGATCCATGAAAGAACCCACACCGATGAACGGCCCTATACGTGTGACATTTGCCACAAGGCCTTCAGAAGACAGGATCACCTGAGGGATCACAGGTAACAATTCTTCTTCTCCTGTCCTTTTTTCCTTGTGTACCCGTCCTCTCCTGGTTACCCGCCTACGCTCATGAAGGTGCTTGTAAGAAAAGTCATGTCCCTGGCCAGCTGGCAGTGTTCCTTCTAGGTTTTCCTTTGCCCGCTGCTAGTAGAGAAACCCAGATAACTCACTTCACAAGACAGGCCTGTTATTGCACTCACCGGCCCCACAAAAAGGACTTGCACAGCCTCCTTCTTAGCTTCCACAGACATTTTCACCCTCCATTTGCATCGTCTTGTGTCCTCTGCCTTTGTGATCATTTAGAAGTGTCATGAAGACACACAGCCTGGTGACTTCAAAGTTAGAGAGAAGCTCTTTATCCCTAAGAAAGGGACCCTTGTAAGCCTCCGACACCCCCGTCTCTTCTTGCACACACACATACGGATGATCGCCTGAGTGCCGCACTACAGCACTCTCGGTCTCAGCAGTAGGTGTGAAAAGCTCCAGCGTGTTCTCCATCAGGTAGATCACTGCTGAGTTCAGGCTGGTTTTTTTCTGACATCTTGATTTGTTTTTCTCTCCCTAGATATATCCATTCTAAAGAAAAGCCTTTTAAGTGTCAAGAGTGCGGGAAAGGATTTTGCCAGTCCAGAACACTAGCTGTCCACAAGACACTGCACACGCAAGTAAAGGAACTGAAACCTGCCAAACTTAAGTGCTGAATCTCCAACTTCTATGAACTTTTCCTCCCCTTCAGACTTTACACCAAAACCAGAGCAGAAACAAAACTTTCAGGATGGGAGCACTGAACTTTGTGTTTTGTTTTTGTTTGTACTTTAAAAAGAGCAAAATCTGCCTCCCCCCCCTCGCCCAAGCAACTAACTTCCTAAGTCGTGGGTGAAAAGATTATTTTGCATTTAAAATATACACGAATGATGCAGTGAGTGTTAGCTGACTTGTGTGGCTTTGATAAACTTTATGCCAAAAGGTGGTGCTCACGTGTTGGACAGGAATCTCTTGAAAATCAAACAAAAACCCACAGGACCCCCCCCATCCCAACAACCCCCCCAAATCGTAGCTTCCAAAAGTATTACTTTTTTTTTAAAAAAAACAACCTCTTATTTTATACTTTTTTTTTTGACTGTATAAAGCTTCTTATTTTTACACTTCAGGAAATACAGAGAACTCCGGAAGATGATTAAGAACTGAAACGGTGGTTTCTCGTCACAGCACCATTAGGACAAGGAGAAGGGCAACTTGCAAATCTCATTTGCTAGTTTGTTTTCTTAAAAGGAGAAGAAAATTAATGTTCAGAAATGACCTAAATCTCTCAAGTGAGGAGTCCTATCATGCGCTAGAAAACACATCCAGATCTTAGACCTGCGGGTCCCTGGTGTTTGGGACAAATCAGTGTTCATGGGACATGGAGATCTTTTTTTTTGCCTTGTGGTCTAGTGCGCTGTGAGGAGGTTTGTAACTTGTGGACTTATTTAAAAAACCCCAGAGGAAAGAAAGATGGCAATACGTCAAACTGACGGTATGCACAACGTGGTTTTAGTGGTACTTTAAAGTCTTCATGCGTCCTGATGAGAGAGAACAAATCTCAACCTGAGAGCGTATTTTTTTAAATGCTGGCTTTCTGAACAGTGTACTCAAATTAAGAGACATTCCAATAAGTTTTGTTTATTAAAAAAAAAAAAAGTTGTATGGCTGTTTGGCACTTTATGCTGATTATTGGTAATTGACATTTATCACTGGATTGTGTGTGTTTTTTAAGTATTAAAATAAATCGTTATTTTACAGGCAAGTCTGCATGGACTACACATGTGTTCATTTGGTTTCTGGTCCCTTCCCTAGCAAACCCTCCAAACCCTCTCTATCAATATTCAGAACCTTTCTTTTTTTTTTTTTTTTTTTTTTTGAGTTAACTTGGTATTTCCTCAGTGCTTGTTTCTACCAGCCTTGGAAAGTCTGGATCTTTCCTTTATGCATAAGCTTTCCCCCTCCTCATTTTATTTTTCTTTTTTTTTTTCCCCTTTTTTTCTTCTTCTTTTTTTTTTTTTTTTTTTTTTTTTTTTTTGAGGCTGACAAAAGTAAACAGATCTGCAGGGAGTCAAATAATTTTGCTGCTAGTGTGGAAAAAAAAAAATCATCTTGGGTAACTAAATCTTGGGTATTAGCTGATAAGATGAGGTGTCAGAAGTGTTATAAAACAAATCAGATGAATAATGGGTAAACTGTTGCTGCTTTCACAGCCTGAAGGCGCTGCGGGGAGAGCCGCCTTCGCACACCCTTCCCTTCGCTTGTCAGGAGCGGGCATTTTTCAGCCGCATCTTCGGCCGGTTCAGCGCTGATTGGGGCGGCCTTTGATTCCCGGCAGCTGTCTTAGATCAGAGATGTTTATTCCACTGCGAAACCGCTTTGGATCGAGACGGGGGAGAGAGCTCGGAGCTGGGGGATCCGCCTGAGCCTTTGAAGCGCCTCTTGCCGTCCTCTCTCGTCCCCTCGGCAAGCCCTAAACCCTCTTCCCCCTCGCCACAAGCCAGTCCCCCCCGCGGTAAGAAAAGCCTCCCGCAAATTAGCGCGGCGGCCCGTCCGAGGCAAGCCGGGACCCACCCCGGCGGATGCTTTGAGGCCGCAAGCCGCCCGCTCCGGAGCCGTCCCTTTCTCCCCTTCCCCGCTCCGCTTTTAGAAAGTACTTCTTTATTTGGTCAAGGAATCCTATCAACGACAGGGAAAAAGTTGCGGTTGTAACTCATTTAGTGTAAGGGGAGGGGGGGGGGAACCTCTCTCCCCCTCTTTTTTATTGGACACCGATTCGAGCGCATCGTAACTAATTTAAACGCACTTGCTGGACGGGCTGCAGAGTCCACCTTCAGCGCAGGAAGGCCCTGGGGAAGCGCGGGGTGCCGAGACGACGCCTCTGCGCGCATCCAGCTCCGGAGCCTGTGAGGACGGGCAGAGTTTGAAGCCGGCTTGCTTTTGCTTTGCTTCGCTTCCCACCCGCCACTCGCTTTCTACTCCGCGTAAAGGCTTTTGGTTTTGTCTTAAAAGGCATCTGCAAACCAACCGCTCGGTACAAGCAAGGAGCGCGGGGGTGAAATCACCCAAGCCTGCAGGAAGCCCGGGCTGGCCCTCCGCGCTTCGACAGCGTGTAGCCGCCACCGTGGGACGAGCGCGGAGCTCTGCGCGGCGCTCCGCCCGGCGCGCTTTGCGCGGAGCCCGCAGGAGCGAGGACAATCCCTCCGCTGCGCTGGCCTCCCCTTGCCGAGCCGGACCGGGCTGCTTTTGCTCGGGGGCAATTTGATCTGCCTCTGAAGGTCGTCTCCCCACCGCTCCTCCGCTGGGGNTCTCCGAGGAGGGACCCGCAGCCCCGAGCGCTGACACGGCGTTAACTGCCAGCCCAAGGGCTGGGTGGTTCACCCCCTCCCCCCTCCCCTCCCGCGCATTTCTTCAAAAGGGAGATTCATGGAGAAAATCCCCCATGAACTTCCCCGTCCCTCTTGTGTCGTTCGTGGCACAGAGTAAAGGAACAGGGATGCCCCCGGCGGCCTGTCGTGGAGGGAGAAAGTGAAGGGCTCTGCCGCTTGGAGCCCGTCGTTTTTCAGGGGTCGTGACTACGAGGCAGAAATCCGAGTCAGGTCCAAAGGGAGGGAGGAAGGGATGCAGGGAGGGTCACTCCACTGAGGCTTTCCCACGGTCGCTCCACCATCTCCTTAACACCGGGATACCGAAACACCCGTGGCGAGGTAAGAAACCGTGTCAGTTACTGGTTCCTGGGAACCATTATAACTGCGGGGTCACGAAGGTGGAGAAACCACTCCTCCCAGCTGGGCATGAGAAGCGTTTCATTTGTAAGGCTGAAGCCTGGTGATTTGCCTGCCAAGAATTTCCTTGGACATGTATTTTTATGTGCAATTAAAAAAAAAATCCTCAGAATTGACATAATCAGAATTACAGATGTATTAAAACTACGTGGGCATACCGAGCACAGGATGCACACCCAGCCTCTTAATGTCATTTGTACTACACGTATACGTGTGTGTATTTCCTCTTCCCAGAAGGCTGCTTTTGACCTTATGCAAACAAAGGCTATCTCTCTGGTCGTGCTCTCAGCTGCATTGGTGAACAGTTCGCCTGTTCCCTCCAGTGTTTTGAATTTTGCTAGGCAGTATCAGTTCAGTGATTCCAAGGAAAGCAAAGAAGAGATGAAATCATGACAGTCAGAAGAGATAAGTCGTACTAACCCCCAAAATAAATGAAAGGAATCAGATGGGAGATGTGCCTTTTGAATCAGGATCACAAATAATTTAAATGATTAATTACCTCCCTTTTCCTTCTTTTTCTTTTCTCTCTTTGCATGTGTTTTAATCTGACATTCATGCAGTGAATAAAACTTACTTAGGCCTCTGTCTGCCAATCGAGAGCTGATTCTGTTTTCACAGTTGCTTTAAATTTTGCATTTTCATCATAAAAACATCACTGAATGGGAGTTTGCAAGAGTAAAAACCAGGGCACCTGACTCTAGTTGTCTCTTCCTGCAAGATTTACAAGGGAAACACAGATTTTTTTGTCTTTTTAATTTTTTTTTTTTTAACCTTTTCCAGTTACAGGAGAAAATGTAAAGATGTCTTGGCACATCTCTCTCTCTCTTTTTTCCCCCCTTTGCATTCCAGTCATTCTTTTTCTGCCCATAAACTGTTACTACTCCGCAAGAGCCTGATTCTGCACAGCCTACTGAGCCTGGTTTTTTATTGGATGCAGGAAGAAATTCTGTCAGATGGGGTCTTCAGTGTACGTTTATGAAACAGAGCAAAAGCCTCGCTCAGAATGTGCACTGGAACAGCAAATAGTTACTTTTCAGCTGTGGATTACATGTGCCTCTGAAAAGGGAACCACAAATCATTGGGTTTTTAAAGGTTCCGCATGAGTTGTATATTAATCCCAGTTTCCCTAGGGATGGATTAATCCCAGCTTCCCAGTTGTGTGGCTACAGACAATGTTGATGGGGTTGGGGGCAGGGGAGAAGGGAGATGGGGAAAGGAGAGGGAAATTAAAAAGATATATCACAGGAATACATGGCCTAAGTGGCGAGGAGCCATAAGTACTTAAGTTTCAATACCTCTTCTACCTCTGTCACCACATGTGAGCTGAAGCAAATCACTTCAGCTCCCTGTTTTGGTTTCTTCTTCTGTAAATTGGGGATAATGCTGCTGATTTTGCTCCCAAGAGGCCTGGCACACTCATGTAGAAACTCCTGCTCAGCCCTCAGTAGTGAAAGGAGATATTCCGATTTGTACCTGGGCAGCTGAAAGCAGTGGCTGATCTGGGAGATCTAATGGAGTGTGCAAGACAAATTTATATTCACGTGTAATTCTTTTTCAGCCCTGGCAGTTTGGTTGAGAGATGGAGTCCTAGAGCCCAGCATGCATTTCTTCTCTACATTCCTATCCAATGACTAAACAGGAGGAATGGCATGGGCCAAATTCATCCCTGGTGGGACTCCAATGACATCAGTCATCTTTATAGGAGTTTTTTGAATGAAGTCAATTGGGTTTTACGAGGACTGAGTTTGGCCACATGCATATTTAACTGCTCAGAGAGCTGCAGCAGTGAAGGAAGTTTTCCTTGCCTTAGAAAGAATCACTTCTGAGTCTGGGAGACACAAGCTAAGCCATTGAACTGTTTTACACGGTCAAGTTTACCTTATTTAAACTCAAGGAGCAGCTGAAGTGTGCTCAGCATCCAGCAGAACTTAAAAAAAAAAACAAAAACAACGCACCTACCCCAAAATGTTCATAGCTTTCGATCAAACTTTGTATCTGTCCATACCGCGTGGTGCAGCACCGTGCCACCGATAGCCAGCAGACATGTTTACATGACACAGGGCAGCACCCTGCAGGAATATTGGCGTGAGGCCTGCAGGCAGAACAGTGGCTTCAGCACGGTGCTGTGCCAGAGCTGTTTGGCTCTGCCCTTTATTAGGCCTAGCTGTTCCAGAATCCCTGTCATGCTCATGGGTCTCTGCCACTTCCAGCTCAAATCTCCCTTTAGACTGCTCTCTAGGGCTGTAATTCCACTGCCAGTTATACCTGATGAGAACATGGTAAATCACGAAAAAGGGGTGTTCCTTCCTCCACCTGTGCCTGCTGGTGCTGCCTCCCCCTACACCTTATGCTTGTGCTTTGCTGGAGTCGGATATTGCACCAAACATAAAAATGTTTATACTAGTATTATAGTTCCTGACACAGTAGCTATTGGGAAATAAACCAACAATTTGATCAGTGGCTGTGATTATCAAAAGTTTGTCTGCAGAGCTTGTCACCACTAATCAGTTAAATTATTTGCAAGGTCTATTGATTCTGCATTCTTATTGTATCTTCTAAGGAACGAGTCAACTTGGACAGTTAGAGAACTGTATTGCTAAGTTTGAGTAGCAAAATGTGTGCTCTGGTCACGTGAGGCACCTCAACTGTTTTCCAAGGAGTGAATGTCATATCTCTTTTCCTGATTTCTAACTTGCCTTCTGTCTTTACTAGGTCTTTGGTGATGGAACTTGCATTTGATTTTCAATATTTTTACATTATACGTGTGGAATAATGAAATCTGAGTTTATGGGCTTGTTCGTCTCTTTTACAGCAATTTGATTTGGCTGAATCAAGTGGAGCTATTCTAGTTTTACGGCAGAAGTTGTGAGAAGAGAATTAGGCCTGCTGATGGTTTTGCCGCAGCCACAAAATCCACATTGCTGAGACCCACTATCAATTTTTGTCTATACTTAATTTTCCCAAGTTTTATTTTACCACTTTTTCTTCTGTCCCTACTTGTCTGTATTTCATACTAGGGTAAATGAGGGGGGAAAAAAAAAAAAAGAAATTGTTCCTGGCTTTTCAACAGGTATAGCAGCTTGTACCACAGACCTGATACTCAGTTTTCCGCTTTTTTTTCTTCTTCAATCCTTATTTCTCAGGCAATGCTCCTTTTTTTCCCCCCATGCGTTCATACTTCTTCCTGTCTTCTTTTTGCTTCCTCAGTGTTGCTAGAGTTCTTGCCCTACCCATCTCATTTCTCAAATTGTATTTCTGCCTCTTATTCAGCTCCCTTTTTAGTTTGCCTACATGTTGCTGCAACTGTAATTTTATTTGTCACATCACTGGACCCGTTGACTCTATTTCAATCTGACCTTTTTTTTGGCTACCCTTTGGCCTTCTGCATCAAGTTCAAGTTAGTGTCTTCCATAACGAAAGTCATCACAAATCTGTCTTTCTCTGAGTCTCTGGATTCATTCATCTCTTCATCCCCTTGCTTCCTCCACTTGTTTCAAACAACCACATAATTACCACCTTTCTCTCATCATGACACCTTTTCTCTTTCTGACCTTTTGGCTTCTGACTGGGGCTGCTCAAATCACGTGTTATGGGTGAATGATTAATCTATTTAACAACTTTTTTTTTCCATTCAAGAGTTGTCCAGACAGAGCATGGCTTTCTTCCAAATGTGTGTGAAGATATTTCAGTTTATGTATGTCTTGTAAATGCTTTTGAGGCTGTTTCCTTATCTATTTATGCTCCAGAAGTTCAGTACCAGGCTACAGAAAAGTCTCAGGTACATTTTCAGAGAACAGGGGAGAAAACTTCCCAATAAGAAAATATTAAAGTAGGCAAAAGCAGATCTCATCTAAAGTTATATTAGGTAGGAGGGGTCTGTGTGCTAAATGCTACCCTTAGGGAATAACTACATACTGATGAGTGTGTTCATGATCCTGCTGTCCTTCCTCACCCACTGTAGCCAGTGAGGCTGGTCAGACTCACGTCCAGAGGAAGGACCATACTGCACTTCAGGGAACGAAGCAGGACATCAGTGATAGACAACTATACAGGGCTGTGGGACTCTTCCTCTGCTCAGAAAAAGTCTCTTTCAGGCTCTTCCATCCCTTATTAGTTGAACTCTCAAACCTCACAAGTAACAACCCCCCCATGTTTCTTCCCAGACTTACACAGGCTGCTGAGGCCACTTCAGTGCTCCAGGCACAGCCACCTCTGTCCTGCAGGTTTTCCTCTCTGCTGGTTGTCTCTGCTGCATACAGAGACCACTTGCAGCCTCATGCTGGCGACTCTTCCGATCTGACACTCAGCTGGTCTCACTGGGATGTACTCATGGGTTAATGTGGCTGGCCATACTGTCATGAAGCCTTAAGGATGCATTTTTTCACGTGGGGTGAGTTTCATTTTAACAGAGCACGGTGACAGGACAGCTAATTACACACTGTTATTTTTGTTTCGGAATTGTTTGGTCTGAACTTTCCCGAAATTCCTTATTGCACCCAAGATTTTTTTTTTTTTTCTACTTCAGACAGGAGATTTTGTACTATGATTAAAACTATATTGGCTATGGACTTACAGGTTCTTCTCCCTAACTATTTCTTTACACACATGAAACTTGGTTTATGTAAGCATTCTTGAAAAGGACATGAAAAATAACATCATCTGAGGCACAAAGAGAAATCACAGACCTTCAGGAATGTGCCACTTTCCACCACTCTCCTTCGAACTGTCAGTCAATTCTTTTGGTGCCTATTGTGTACTCCTTTTCATGTTCTTCCTTCAAATGCCCTTCTCTTGGAAAATGACTTCTCTAGCACTTTACAAACAGCTCTGGCTTTCACCACCCATCAAGTGCATTGCTGGATGTCTACTGAACATCCAGTGAGTTGCTGGATACTGTTGGTATGCCAAATTTAGACTGTGTAGTGAAGGCTGCCCTGTACAGCTCTGAGCACAGTGTTGGCTGCTGGTCTTAGCAACCAATAAATAATTAAGAAGCTGGATATTTGATGATCCTTAAAGAAAAATGACTCAGCTAGCCCTCTACTGTTGATTCCTTCATTAGCACAGGCATAGATCCAGGCCAAGAACTGGTTTTCCCTTATGCATTTATTTGGTGACCACTTGGATATGGCTTAGGAAACAGTTAGTGTTTCTCCAGCAGTTGGGAAATGTTTATTTCCAGCTGTTTATCTCCCTCAGTGGATTAATAAGCCTATTTCAAAGTGCTGCAAAAAGGAAAACTACGTTTTCAAAATGGGGAAGGAAGAACATTCATAGTGACACAGTGTTTTCATCAAATTCCCTTTTTCCTGCACCGCAAAGGAAATGTTTAAATGAATGGCTCAGAGTTCCCTTAACTTTCCAATGTACCTAATCAAATATATAAACTATATAAAACATAATAAAAGCAATTGCATCAGTTGGGGAAAATGGAAGGGGAAAGCAGATGGAGTTGTTAATGTCCCTGAACACAACCTTTCCACTGAACTGGTTTATCACATTGTGGAAACAACACTAACTTTCTGCAAAGATTTCACTCAGTATAAAATAGTCAGCAAGGAGGACTCCGTGCTTGGTGCCATTTACTCAGAATCCCTGTAATCCATGAAGTCTCTTGCTCTTTTCCTCTGGCACATAATAGTTTAAGACTTTTTGCCTTTCTTACCGTGATCTAGTATTACAAGGTGGGGATTTGGTGTCTTCTGAGTTTGGGGGAAACATCTATTATATAGTTACCTGTAATTTTAACGAGACAGACTTTTCAGTCCTAGGTGGATGGCACATACTATCCTGTTCTCCTGGGATGAAGTGGGTAGGTTCCCTTCAATGGTGATCTTGCTAAAGTAGAATGAACATCAGTAAAGTTGATCATAAGGGCAAAGCTCTCATTATTGCTGGCAGTCCTGTGAGAGCAATGAGGTGCATCAGAAGGGACGGAACAGCAAACAAGAGAACAAGCCTGTTGCTAGGTGTGCTGTTTGCATGCAATCCCATGGCCAAGCAATGAAGCAGATAGGCTGGACACAAGTCTGTCCAGCACTGGCATATTTCTCTGACCCATTCCTGCCACTGTGGAGAATATGGAAGACAAAAGATCAAGAGAGGTTTAGCTAAACCTGGAGGTGTGAATATGGATTTGAAAGTCAGAACTCCAAAGCCAAACTTCTAAACTTAACATGTAAGTACCAAACTCATGGTGTCCCAATTTTCAGAGATACAGAGTGCCAGAAAGTCCCAACTGAAGCCTTTGTTGGCTGCAAGTTCTTAGCACTTACAGCACTGATTTTGGCACTTAAATTCAAGATTGCCAGTTGACTTTAGTAGGGCTACCCAGTTTATAAATCATTCTTGCATTTGGCCCAATGTTTGTAGATCTCCAGATGGAGAAGAGTGTGACCCAAAGGTGGATTTGGCAACTCCAATATGCCTTAGGTCAAACATCTGTAGGGAACATGTCTCTGATTTCCTTACGACTTCATTGTTTCAGTAGATGGTATATTCAGTGCAATGTTATATCTGCTACTGAAATAGCTGAATGCAAATACCAGGAACCTCTGGGAAATTTTAGTTAATAGGAAAATAATCTAAAACAAATTCATCCAGTTATACAGCCAGGAGAAAAGAAATGAAAATAAAAGGAATTACTGATCCAACCAAGTAGGCACAGAAATGAAACCCCTCTAGGATTTTCTTTTTAGTTTCTCCAACTTCCATTAATTTAATGAGCAAACTAGGTCAGCAGCACAGTCTTGTTATGTATAAATGAATGCCACAGACTCACTAAGAGTAAAGTGTCCAGGCATTCAGCATCATCCACTGCTCTGCTGAGGGAGCTGTGGCACAGCAACTCTGTATTTGGCTCTAATCCTAATTCAGATATTCCCCCTATGAGTCAGTGTAACACAACTGCTGTAATGAAAACCTGACTATAGAGAAAGCAAGCTGCAGTATCACAAAACATCAGTTAGCCCCAGTTTCAAGTAGGGGTAAGAGAAGTCATAAACTGCATTTTAAGTTCCTACATTTGGATTTTATGCTGATAAAAGACTGGGATGTCAGACTGAGATGTGGAAAGTTTTGTATCTCACTGTCGTTACAATACTGATGTATTTGCTTGTACTCTTCAATAATGTCATCAATAATGAAACTAGTTGCAGAATTCAAAGAAAGATCACAGATGCTGTTTTCTCCATGTGCTGTCTCTTGCTTTGAGGAAGGAAAGCTTATTCACTGTCAGGTTAAACTGGTTACTGAAAATCTCAGTGGATCACAAACCAATAGTAGAATTTAATATAAACAGGATTTTATTTCTCATGTGGTGGGTGGAGATCTTCATCGGAGATTCCCTCCCCACCTCCCATTTTTGGTTTTTTGGTATCTAGATATGAAAGCAGAAAAACATGCGATTAAAACCAGTTGATTTAATATAGTCATAAATGCCTTAGGTTTGGTCCTAAAACGGCTGCTTTCCTGATTCAGAGCCAAAAACTCATTGCAGAATAACTTCTTGGAACACAGGTAAGAAATTTTATATAACAAATTGAAAGGGAACAGCTTACAAAAAGTTCAAATGCTGAAATGTCTTTGCATGAACAATTTGCATATTTATATAAACAAAAATACATCACATAAATGAAAAAAACATATGCAGAAATATAGCTTAACTATATTAATGGTGAAATTATTCGCTTCATATGGAGGTTTGAGCAGTATTTAGAATACTGTAGTATTTCTTCCTATAGGCATACAAAGGACTTTTAAATCAACTCATCCTGAATTTATAATGTCTCTTTGTGCTTTTGATTAAAAAAAAAAAAATTGGACACTGAAAGGTGGTTAAGACATACTAAGTCTGGGTCTTGATTTCCAAAACAGTATGTATCTATATTTGGGTTTTTTTATCTTGCTGCTGTCAGGAACAAGAGCTACCAAGTCTTGTTGAGAATATGTGCCATCCCTGAAACTGGCACTGCTGAGGGCAGTAATTCCTGCCTGAATATGCATGTATGAAGAGGTGTATGCATGGCTCCTTGGCTGTATGCACCATGACTTGCGGGAAACTTCTGGTCTAGATGGTAGAGCTTACAGTTTTTCTCAACTATCTAAGGGATAGTTTCATGATTTTTTGGATCTTGGAAAGGATTAATCCCTCAAAATGCTGACAAACTAGTTGAGGGAAGTAATTTGAGATTTAACTCTCCCACCTTTTCTGCTGATGTGAAGTGAGGAGTGATTTGCTGAAGGGGAATTTGCCGCAAAATGGGAGTAGCCTTTAAAACCGGGAGTTGGTTGTACTGAAGACTTGTTTGACCACTTTATAGTATAGGCCACCTCATAATATTTCATATTGAGAACCTTTTCTTGTTTTCTTTTATTTTTGATCTCTTTGTCATGGAAACAGTTCACAGTGACATCCTAACAGTAACATACCTGCCCGCTTGAAGGCAGTGTTCTAGATACAGTGTCTTGAAGAGACACCAAAATCAACAGCACTTGTGATCTAGGATGAATTAGAAAATGAATCAAAACCCTTTATTCAAACTGGCCACCGTTTTTACTTACCAATGATGTTTCTATACCCACAGCATATCAAGCCACACACTGTTTGGCTTAGTGTTTATGTCTGTAACTTAGATACACCAATCTGTAACCGAAGTTTGGCAAAAGTTGAGAAAATAAAAATATATTCAGAATGTTTGCTTAAAGCATAATACAAAATTAGTCAAATTAATGAACAAATATTTGCTATATGAGAGTATTATAGTGTTTATGTTGTCCAGATGATCCTTGCTATGTAAATTGTTTGTGGACAGCCAACATTTGCTTTTCAAACTGTCACTGGTTGGACTGGCTGCCTGGCAGTATTCCTTTCTCCTGATTAGATGTGTGAGTAGAACTTCCAATGAATATTTTTGCAATTCTGGGTTCCACAAATACTCACATATCCATCCTTCAAATCTGGTGTCTGAATCCTTTGTGCCAGCAAAATTCATGGAAATTGTGGCTCGAAGATATTAATTAATGATAAAAGCAAAAGGATATTTCTATTCAAAATAAATTGCACTATTTTCCCCAGACTAGCACACAGACATCCATTCTCTGGTGATAGACAATGCAGATACTTATAAAGAAATAAATGTACATAAATAAAACAATTGAATTTTATTTCCTGCTTGCAAACTGTGTGTGGGTGGCAGTTTATTCTCTTCTCTTATTCCAACTGGGTCAGATTCAAGTTGGACTTGAACATAGTTTGTATCTTGCCTTTTTTCTTGTGAAACTTGGGAACTTGTGGAAAGGAGTCTTTCGGCAGGAAGAAGTGTAGTGTTTAGAGTTAGACTTTGCAGCAGTGGTGAAGCTTAGCTTATTGTATTCATATGGTGGCTAGATGGTGCTTGGTTGCGCCTCTCATGTCAGCAAATCAGAAGACAGATGTCTTACTTTTTTTCTTTATTTCCAGACACAGAACAGTGAGTGTCTTGCAAGGGTCAAATAAGTATCCATGTATTCAGAAGCAAAAATTATGATCCTGCTGAAGGGTTTACAGTCAAGTCTGAATGTTTCAGAATTTGTTTTTGAGTCAATGTCCACACCCAGGCTTTTGGTGCAAAAACCAGTTTGAAAATAAGGGATAAAATACTTTAATATTGATAGAATTTTCAATATAAGTTTTTATATTTTTATGTATAAATATTTTCAAATGTTCATCTATATTATATGCAAATAAGAATCATTCTGTTTTATTTTTCATTGGTGTTCTGTAGCCACAATGTCTGTGTAGGCTGGCTGGAGTATGAGTTACATGTTGCACATATCAATTTATTGTTTTTCCCTACTGCAAAGACCAAACTAGAGGTTTGAGCTCTAGAGAGCCTAGCTTCAGTGTCTTGTATGGGCCAGGACCACAGGCACCATATATGGCTTAAGGGTAACATCTGGACTGCCCATGACTGATAGACTATTAGCTCTTTAGATAACACGCTTCTGAAGCTACATCTATGCCAGTGTGTGAAGTGGGTCAGGGACTGCTCTCTGACTGTGAGACCAACTGGAATTTATGAATATACAGTTAAAACGAACAATTAAAGTTTATGTTTATACAATAAAAATGTCTTATCTCATATGCTGTTAAAAAATGGGCAGTGTTAGAGGTGCAATTATTTCAACCGTTTGTGATACCTGTAGCACATTGTTTAAAATTGGGAAGTATGGGTGTTGTATCATGAATATATTCCTCAGAAAGATCATAATCCTGACTTTTATGGCCTTCTGCTAAAAGGAAGCCTGGTGGAATTTTCGTTTGGAAGTCTCATCTGTGATGACCTGGTGTGGTTGTGGAGCTAAGCCAAAGCAGTATGCTGGAGTGGAGGCTTCCAGAAGTGATGGGATAGAGGAAAACAAGGAAAGTCTTTTTAGAACAGAGGACATAAAACAAGCGATATACACGCTGTTCTCTCAAAGAACAAATCACCCAGCAGTTAAATACACCATAGATTATCTGGAAAAGGCTTTGCCTCACTCGGCTAGGCAGAGCTTCCTTCCACTGCTCCCAATGGCTAGAAGAAATAAGAAAAACATAGCCTCCTCCTTCTCCCCAGGCAAATTTTCTGCCTGCAGATGTCCTGCATCTAACAGTGCTTTTAGATCGACTTGGACACTTATCTTAGCTACCTGAGTCTTCCGTATTTTTCTCTACTGAGGAGCTAGGTAGCTGATGCCATAAATCTATCCATCTGAACACTTGTTTGAGAGCCTGTTTTGGGATTTTCCAGTTTCCTCAGAACTGTGGTGATAGGGCTCTAGCAAAGACAGTCTGAAGTCCCTTGCCTGAGTGGACCTGTATAACCACATCAACACTGAAGCCCATCTGAAACCTGGAGCTTTTGCTCTGTTCCCTTGGAGTCTGAATGCATTACTGCTAAAAGAGTAGCTAAAAGAGTAGTAGGAGAGGAATCTTTTGTTTCTAGAGAGTCAGAAATAATCTTTGAAAGATGGTCCCCTTCTCACACAGGCTGTTAAGACATGACTGAGCCCAGGTTTAATAACTTTTGCAAAATTTATCCTTAGCATGTTCACCCAGTGGGAGAGAAAGAGACCTCCTTCCTAGAAAGACATCATACACCACTGTAATTGGCAACATGTGCATTATGCACACAACCTAAAATTAAATTGACATGCCTCAGGGATTCCATCTGCTGTCAGATCTAACCTACCACAAAGCGAGCAGCAGAGCTAGGCTCACTTGGCCTCTCCCCTAAAGTTGCAATGATATGAAAAAGTGGGAGTCAAGGCACAAGACTTGTCACCATCATTCTGTTAAGTATTCTGAAGAAACACATGATCATCAAGATGAGTAATAATGACCATAAACTAAAGTCCGCTCCGTTCTGCATAATGATTTCTTACCATTTCTTACATCCTCTTCTGATGCATCTAGTGCTACTCATTGCTGAGGGAGGTTACAGTTGACCTGACTTACCATGCGAATTGTTTCTAGAAATGGACCTGACAACAAAATCAAATAAAATGGATTATTAATGAGAATTAAAAGGACAGCTGGCGTCTAAAGGAATGTACAAATCTGCAAGCCAACAGAATGACTTCTAAAGCAAGTATGACAAAACAGAGTTCATCCTGTAGATGTTTGTTAAGCGCAGGGATTACAAACCAAAGGAGTCTCATTGCCCTCAGTCATTCCTTCCTTGTGGTTAAAAGGACTTGTGGTAGTGGGCACTGTGTTGCAGGACTAGATCTTCATTTTGCTGTGTATTGTCAAAAAGAAGTCCACATGCGTAGAGACTGCAATATTGATTTTAAAGGGAAGCGGAGTGGGCATTTGCAGTTCATCTGTCAGTAACAGACAGAAAACATTTTCTTGACTTAGAAGATACTTATATTTAAAATATTTTTAGCTGTAATAGTAATCCCCAACTATTTAAAAAAAAACAAACTAATTGGAAAGAACTGTTTATCACAGCCCAGCATTCCCAGAAGGGGAATCAATTTATATAAACATGCTAAAACTGACCTATTTATGAAATGTTATGGAGAGCTGAGAAGAGAACCACAACAGATCTTTATCTTATGTTCACTGTTTTAAAAGATCAACGGTAGGGTGAAGGCTGAGGCTAGTTATCGCATATGTTTTAGATGTGAATGTTAAGGTCATCTAAAATCCATTGCCAAAGCCACTGTGATTGCCAGCAAAATGTAAACTAATGTTCCAGGGCTCTCATTATATGCTTAATCTGCATATGCTTCCCTTTCTACATAAATCACTATGAATACAGCAATCAGTTGCTCCTATGAAAGTCACTAAAGACAAGTGTAGATGAAAGGCTGAAAACCCTACAGAAACCATCGGAAGTAGTTGATGTAGCCCCTAAGGAAACAAAGCACAAGAAGGATGTATTTGCGATTTAATATATGGAAATACATTATTTAAAAAGTAACATTAATATGCATATGGGCAGATTTATTTCTAATGTGGTTTAATCTAGTAAATGAAAATGCATGTCAGAAAAATAACTGAAAAGACCAAATATGGTCTGCGAGTTCTATTTTGTCCATAAAATGTCTGTCACCTTCAGAGAACTTTCTGCAGGCCTCATTTATGTTAACCAAAGAGGAAAAATCCCCATGCTGTTGAGATCAGTTACGAAATTACTATGGAAATCAGCAGAGCAGCAATTTCTCCCAACCTTATTTTTACCAGGCAAAGATTCCTTTGTGTAAGGACTGCAATATTTCTTTTTCACTAAGTGAGAGGTCATTATGCATGGCCATGTACTCATAAGAAAGACTGGGAAAGTGCAAAACAGCCTCTTTCTGTCACAACCTTTGTGTAACAGGTTGGCAAAGTTCACATACATCATTTGTTTGTCTCCATTATATCCAGAGGCTTGAAGATGCAAGACCTATATTCAGAGTTCCTCCAGGAGATTTGGCACATACTGCGGAACGCTTCCAGTTAGGAGTGGGGCTGCCTGAAGTGTCATTCAGGAGCTCCTGGTCTGTCCGTGCTGATGTTCCTGATGTTGACACAGATGTTTCTTCTGAGCACCTAGTTACCACAGAAAGATTTAGGTCATTTCAAAGTGCTTTCTCCTTGTTGGAGATCGCAGCTCTCAGGCTCAAGTTCTAAAGTTTCCCTAAAATCAATGCAAAAGTGAGGCAAAGCCTTAAGCAGCATCATTATTACAAACCTACAAAATTAGAACAGATGGGAATGTTGACATGAATTAAAACAATTTTCCAAATGAGTGAAGCACATGAAAGTTTTGGAACGTGCAAGACAGAAATTATCTAACAATGCCCCAGAAAAGCGTTTTATTTATGATGTTGCCCAGTAGTATTGCTCTAAGTTAAGACAATCACCATGTAAACATGGATTTTTCTGACTGTTCGCTTCCTTCACTGAGGAATTGAGTGAGAGATAGAGGGAAAGTAGACACGGCAAGGAAGAAGGGAGGGGAAAAGGCTGACAGAAAAAACAAGGAGAGTGCCAAAGCAAGGAAGATAGTGTTTGTGTTTAAAAGAAGAACTTGAGGCTGTGCCAAATCAGAATTTTCTTTGGGAACTTGAGAGCTGAAAAACTGCATGAGCATGCACAGATCATGGGCAGAGGGAGACACTGCAAGTTCACTGTAATGTACTGTTACAAGGCTGGGGAGAGAAAACGGAGAAAAGAAAGAAATGGCCTTTGGCCATCACTGTAATGAACTGAGGAAGGTTCATCGGATAGAACATGAACTTTAGCAATTCTTTCAGTAAGCTTGACTCGAGCAGACAGTGTTTAACAAACCCCGGTAGCAGGCAAGGGATTTCATACCCCTTCTGTTCTAGGATCAATAAATAAATCAATGAAACACATACAAAAATAAACACATAAACAAATGAGATTCAGCTGGTGGATTTGGTTTAGCTCTGAGTTTGCAGCGGGAGGCTTCTGGAAGTTGAAATTCTTTGAAACTCAGGCCTATAAATGGCTGAAGTAACAAGGGCTTGCAGAAACTCTGTGCAAGTTCATAAATTGTTGGAATGGCACAAACACATTTTGACTGGATTTACACTGGAGTTGAGTTCAGCCCAGGGGATTCAGAGCTTTTAGTTTCAGTGCACTGAGATCAGACCTACACGAGACACTCTTGTTGGCAAAATACAGATGGTGGGGGAGGTGATTTTGAAATTTTATTTCCAGCTCAGCGAAAGTCTGGATAGTTTGTGTGTGGACTGTAACTGTGTCAACAAAATTACAAGAAACTGTTTGCTTTCACTGCCATAAGCTACTAGAAATTTAATCTTTTTTAATATAGGCCTAAAATATGGCCTCTTATTTACGGGATTTGTAAGGTAGGTAACGGTCCTTCTCCACTGCATATCCCAATTTCTAGACCTTCTTTTAGAAGATGAACTGTTGAATTAAGACAGAACCTAAAGCTCTCCTCCCCATGCAAGGAAATAATGAGAGCCAGGGCCACAGGTCTCAAACATTTAATAAGCGATGTTAGCTCACTACAGTTAACTGTCTTACTGTCATTGAAAGCGTTCAATTCCTACCGAAAAAGGATGAGAGTTGAGCCATCATTTCTCCCCTGTCCATCTTCCCCAATATGGATTTCAGCGTGGGGCAGTACGGTGCACTACAGTGAAAAAAACTAAATGGACTGGAAAAGGTCTGTAAAATCTTATGAAGCAAGGAAAAAGTGAATAAGGAATGACTGTTCACTGTGCTCTCCCTGTTCTTCTATGGGCATCTCCCTATTGGACACTACTGGCATCCAGTTACTGAACTATCTGGACATTTGGTTGACTTGGTACTGTGGTTGTTCTCATGTAGAACACATCACTGTTCAAAATGCTGGATGACAGTGCTCTGCTCCTACACTTTCAGGGAACTGGGAAAAAAAAATCTTGGCCAAAACATTGTTGCTTTCTTTAATGAAAAATAATGACATTTTCTCCAATATGCAACTAGATGAACTTTACAGACACCATTGTAAGAGGGAAACTCAGAGCATCCCATTTCCTCCTCCAAGTACCAACACATTAACTGCTTACAGAATCACAGAGCTGGGAGGGATCTCAAGAAATCACCTACATTTCTCCTGCCTTAAAGTGCTGTATTTCTGTAATTTCTGAAGAAGTAGTTCTAATCTATTTTAGAGACCTTCAATGATAGAGAGTTTACAACTTTCCCAGATATTCTACTTCCATTAGAATGTGACTTCCTAAGGTCTAACACCACTCTCCCATGTTTCAGTTTCATCATACTATTTTTTGGTCCGTTCAGCCTCAACAGGAATTCCCATTTTCTTTGCTGCAGTCTTTTATGTGTTATTACGCCTAAATGATTCTATGATTCTATGATTCTGTGTCCTTCTTCCAGTCTTTTATTTTGTAGACTAAGTCCTAGTTCACATTTGGGATCAGAGCTTACTGTGGTAACTCCATTCTGTCTGTAGTAAAAGAAAATGTATGTCATATAAGTGATGAAAAAAATCTATAATAAAAGTAATAACAACAGCAGAGACTTGTGCGTGTGCAGCACTTCGTCTCTGCAGACCACAGCTTTGGATTGGATTCCAGGGCTCTGTGTAACCACAATGTTCAGGAGCTTGCGAAAGAACAGAGTGGCAGGAGTAGTCTTTGCTATTCTACATTTTATTTAAATCACCAAATGTTTGATAAATGTCATGGTCACTTGGAAGCCACTGATATTACAGCTGGTCTACCACTGCATTCATGTTGCAGCAAAACAGAGAAAAAAAGTGATAGACAAATAGTTCTTGCTATCAAATTCTACAGCCTTTTTTTTTCTGCAGAGATAATATTAACCTCCATGAGAATCTGTGTATCTCAGAGCTCAGGGACTCAGACCTGATTAACTAAATGAGGAATTTGTATTAAAAGGACAGATTTTTCTTAGGTATTTTTCTTTGACGTATACAAACTTTAATACAAATACTTACATCTTTTCAGTGCTGTGATAAACTTGGTCTGTGAAAGTGACTTTCATGCTCTCAAAATAATTCATAGAGTTAAAGGTCTCTCTAACTTGCTTCACTGGATATCTGTTTACTCTTAGGAATACTGAAGATTTAAAACAGTATGACTCTGTCCCTTGTCCCTGATTACTAATTCACCAGAAGTGTCATTAAAAAAAAATCAAAGAAATGAAAATAAGTGACATGACACAGTAGACCCCATTCTAGCAATGTTGCAGCTCATGCTGGAAATTGAATCTCCAATTTCATTTGTTTTGATGTACTGTATAAATATTTAAAGAATGCAAGCTGCAATTTTATCCAGCCTTTGCTGAATTTCCATGTCATGTCTTGGTGGGGGTTTTAATGCTGATACTAAATAGCGTTAGAATTGCTGGTTCAGCAGACCAATGAGGGATATACATAAGTCCATTTCTGCTCAGAAAAACACTTCAGCACAAGTTTGACTTGAAGCAATGGTCCAAGTCTCATTGAAATACCGTGGAAGACAGTGAGCCTTATGTGTAGGTTATGAAGTTCAATGCATGCACGAGGAAGCTTATCTAACCTTAGTCTGCTCATAAGCCTTTACTGCATTTCAGGGCATTTTGGTGTAGAAAGGATACTTTCATATGCAATGAAATAATTTACAAGTGACTAATTTTAAATAGCCGAATAACTTCAAGTAAGTAACTGTGTCATTAAATAACATTTTGTGATCATTTTATCTAGAACATGCATATGTATATAAATATCTCATAACCTGCTTATTGAGAAATCAGATCCTTGTAAGATTAGAGAGCTGGGACACTCCATCTCACCAATTAACAGTGGTGTAAGATCAGCAGTTGAAGATTATTATACTAATGTGACAGCTGTGGTGCTGCCTGACACACTGTGGATTAAATTGAGGACCTCCAGAGCTAAAAATATGAAGTGAGGAGCCTAGACTTTCTAGCATGGGTTAATAATAGACTCACATCCACCAATAAAATATGTACCATGGAGACATGTAATCTATCTTGGAGAATGAAAAACTGCAACCTAAAAATCTATCAGACTCACAGGGTAATTATTCTGAGCTGTGATGTGAAAACTTGGGGGAAACCAAAAAATACAGTTGGTCATTTAATTGTCAATTCAACACACTTTCTAACTATGTGTTTGCTGAAGAGTGTCCTCAGCATCTGAACAGAAGAGCACATAAAGTGGGAGGATACTTCTGTGTGGTCAATCATTTAACCACTATGACTACATCCATATTCTTAAATAAAATAAGCCAGGGCTGCTTGTCTGACCATGAAGCTAAGTGGCAGAGCATGATTGCTGTCCATGTGTCCAATCTGGCTTGTCCCCGCAAAGAGGGTGGCTGTGTCCAGGCTGCTGATTGGGAGCTTTGCCTGGTTTATGCTGTTTCCAAGGTGTATTCTGGCACTGCGAGTCATCGCATCCAAGGCTATGCCTTGGAGCAGCCTAGCAATTCAATGGCAGGGACAATCACAGGACAGCTCTTGCTCCTCTACCTGGCCCTGTCTTATCAGGAATACAGAGGAGGTTCGCAGACAAGATCTATCCAGCCTGTATGCTGGTAGTGATATTAGTAAAGGGGGTGTGTGTGACTTGTCTCCAGCTGACCAGCTGCTGGATGACTAATTGTGTCAGAGAACAAGGTCCAAAGTTAAGTAGGGAGAGACTTGGTTAGTTCTGATGAACTTCACCACCCTGCATGGTTCATCAAAAGTCTCCCAGACTAATACTTTCAAGCCTTTAGTCTGTAAATGTAGCCCTGTAAGAGAAAGTGTTAGCTTTTCCCATAAAATGATGGCCTTTTGTTTAAAGAGTATCTCAGGAAACAGAGAAAAATATTGTTAAATGTTGCTGAGGTATTTCTGGGAGGTTAGGAGTCTCAAGTCTTTAGTCTTCTCTAGGAGCTAGATGACTCACAAAGGCATTATCATTTAAAAACAGTGACCATAGACTCCCATACTGCAACACAGCAGCTCAGTGAGAAGAGGAAATAAGGGGCTGTAATGAAAAATGTAGCCCAGTTCTGGAGCCTGAAGAAGGGGAAGGCAGGTGGCATCAGAACTGCAGGTTTTTGAGACCCCAAAAAAACATTTCAGAGGCAATTGTTCCCTAAAATTTCTTTTTTTTTTTTTTCTGACTACTTGATTTCCTTTGAAAAATTAGATTTAAAATTTTTGTTTTCATTAACATTTTCCAAGAGAAATCCTTTCCCTGCAATATTTTTCTGTTCACTTCAGGGAGAACATATCTTATATGATCTCCCTGAAAAAGCTGTCCCGTGTTTAAACATGCCTGTACAAAAATATGAGGAATGTACTTATCTCAATTGCTTTAAATATAGACAAACATAACACTGACCTGGAGTTGCTAATCTCACGTCTAAGCAAAGTTGTCTTTTCTCCATGTGATAGAACTGTCCTTTCTGGAGCATGCAAAAATACACTGTTCTACGCTCTGGGTCTGACTGTCTTTAAGGCTAGGGAATACATTATAGAAAGTCTCCTCATTCTGCTCCATGAGACTTAGGTAATTCATAGTGTTCTGTAAATAGCTCTTGAAATTTGGCCTGTGGGCGATATGTAACTCTAATACCCTTCTGTCTTTTTTACCTCTGAACTGCAATTTCTTCCTTCAAGGAGTCTTCTATTTTCAAAGGCAGGCCTCCGTTTTTGCTTTTGGTGCAATGAAGTCTCGCAGAGAAAGCTCAGAACAAATGTTCTCTCTTGTAGTCTTCACTGTCAGTTTTTCTTATTTTGCAATTTCTTGCCTAATTTTTCCATGCCTCAGAATCCTGATAAGAACACCAGGAGTAACCAAGAGAAAGTTCAAAGTGGAGAAGAAACTTCCTGATTAGCAAGAGACATAAGGATTAAGTGGCTAATATTATGACACATCTGCAATACTTGTCCAGTTAAAAAAAACCAGTTAGAAATATGTATACAAAGGTATAACATATCCGTAATTACATTTGCCCTAAACCATTGTTTATAAACTTATTCACAGAAGATAGTTTATGAACCTGCTCTGGGATTCTTCTGGTTGAAAGACAGTGTATAAATATAAAATCATTCTCATGCAACTGTGACCACATTATGTACTGTATGTTGGATGACCGGAGAAATTAAAAACATGATGGACCGTAGAGTGTGCTGTTAAATAGAAATTAATGAACAAACGTGCTAATGAGCAAATGACATATTAGACACATTATGAAGCAGGATTTGTAGTAGAAAACAAATGACTGCAGATGACCTAGGTTTGCTACTTTGAAAGCAGAATCTTAAAGTAAAGCAAGTGCAGATTCATTCCGTTCCTTGTACCCAGCTTAATTAATTTTTGCTTTCCACAATGTTGAGGGAGGAACCTAAGATTAGTTTTCAGAGTGTTACATGAATGAGTAAAATTAATGCGATAGCTCTATCTGGAGAGCACATTTTTACATGTGAGGATAAATTACTTTTATGTCACTTTCAAATCTTAAATAGCCTCTGTCAAGAGAATAAAATATCCATTAAAAAGATATTTTTAATGCTTATCGGAGGTGTTTCTGTGCCAAATACACACTATTCTGTGAAGTACAGTGGTGTGCTGGTACTTCTTTGATCTCAGTATCCTTCATCCTGGTCTGCTGCCAAGGATCATTCACTCTCTGCACACATCGTTGGGATAGGAAAAAAATGAATGAAACTGAACTCTTGAGCTGAATTCACATCTCACTTCCCCTATTTCTCTGTCTGTCTGACTCTGATGTCTTCAGGGAATCTTTCCTTCATTTATTCTGCTATGGCCAGAATTCAGCTGTGCCTTCAACACAGACAGATGGCATCTTCCTTGCTTAGTCAAATAAAAAACTATCCCGCTTTAAGCTTGTAGCTGGCCATGTTATGATGACTTTTCTGAGGAAGGACAGCTTGTGGCACAAATACACTACAGTGTAACGCAGAGTTACTGAGCTAACTGCCCGCTTCAGTATGTGATCACCTCAGCATGGCACTGTTAGTTCAGGTGCCAATATTATTAGTTTAGGTGCAGCAATGTGCTAACATGGCTCTGCTGCTTCCAACATCCACGTAATTTTCCCTGCAAAGCCTTGCCATGCCTTGCTCGGCTCTGCTGTGTGTGGCGGTACAAGGACTTACAGAGTTGCCCTGTCTACACCATGCCTCCTTTTAGATACCCATATTCACATTTATATCAACCTCTTTATTGGATTTAACCTTCACACCCCTGAAGGGCGTAGGAAATATTCCTGTCTCCATTTCTATGAATGGAGGTGAAGCAATGTGTCACTTCCAGAGACTGTAGGAGGACAAAGGCTTGCTCCCAGGCGTACCAACAACAGGGACCACTACCCTGACCGCTGACCCATCCTCCTTCCTTAATTCAGTGTTTAGGTGGTTGTTTCATTCTTCTGACTAGGTGTCTGTGACAGGGATTTCACTGTGGATGCAAACACGAATTTAGTCTGACATCGGCTCTCCAACACAGCTGGCTCAAGTAACTTAGGTGGCAAATAGACATCCAGTAAAAGTCTCAGCCTTGGAGAGTTCATCATTCCAATAGACCAGGAGGAATGAGGGTTTGCCTAAAGCAGCAGATGAGTGTGTGGTACACTGGGGTCTGAATTTCCACTGCACTAGGTCCTCCATGCCTCTGTGGATGTTGCCTGTGAGAGGTGCGTGCCTCTGTGCAAGGTAGCTTACTCCAAGGGAAGTCACGTCACATCTGTTGTGTACTATGGCCCAGTTGCTGCTCATTGAACTACAGACATCTATTATTGATGTAGGGGTTGGCCCGTGGCCCTGTGGCCGAACAGCAGAGCTCATGGCCACCAAGACAAGCTCTCTCAACCAGCACAATGCAATGGCTGTGTCCGTACTGCCTACCTGGCTACTGCAAAGTGCAGTGCAGGCTTACGGGGAAATAGTAGCCAAGCACTGGTTTCTCACGCTTACACTGCGGCGAGCACAAAATGTGCAGAAGTTTACCGCACTTTGGGAAAGGACTAACTTGGGATTCACCTGAAAACACAATGCAGAGGTGCCTGAAGTCACATGCTCAAGCCTTAGGAGAGTAGTTCCCTCACGCAACTGAATTATTATAAATACAATACTGTGATATCAGATATGATAAAGCATCAGATTATCTTAAAGTAAATGCATGATGTTTTCTTAGACGAGACTAATATTTCTGAGTGACTTTTTCCCCTATTCTGATTCCTACCATGCTTTTAAGGTGGTTTTAGAAATTCTTTACTGTAACATGAGTCTGGATCTGGCTGTATATATCTTCCATTGATTTATAATTTTTCTACATGCTATTTTTATGTAGAGTTTGATATGATGACACTGTGATTCTGTACTTTGCCCTAAAGTGTTGCCATCGAACAAAAGATAGCAATGGGTCCAATTCAGTAAGTGCTTTACACATGTAGTTCTTGACAGCCTGAACTTTTATTTTTGCCCTAAAGCAGCATAAACGTGCCTTAGAGTGGGGTTGGTTAGGATTACTCATATCCATTTGAAGTCATTTTTATACTGCAGAGGTGGTGGGAGAGCCCTAACTGTAAATTAAAATGAGGCCTTTCCAGTCAAACTTTCTTTTAATCACTGCGTTCATGTAGTAATGGCAATATGCTCTCTTGATACATTGCAAATGTTCCATGCCTGCAACACCTATGACACAGCTCACAGTTGTAATCCTTGCAGAGCCAGGTATAGTGGTGAATGCCAGAAATTCCTTCAGTGGTTTTTCAAAGGGTACATATATTTCTGCATATGTGTCTATGTGCGTCAGTTTTCGGTATTGAAACAGACCTTGTGGCACGCAATACTCACACAGGTGGCTCCTATTCCTGTCTGTGAATAGTCAGAGCATCACCTCTTCTTGCAGTAACAGAGGTTACACAGGGTTACAGTAAGGTGATAGTAGTACAGCTGCAGCTATCCTGGAGCAGCATGCTTGTCTTAAGTTATCCACTGCAGATAGCAGATGTGAACGACCCATTACCTGCTTCTAGAAATTCCTTACGTGTTGGAGTTTTTTTATTTTCCTTTTGAAAGACTTATTTCAAAAATCCTCCGTCTGTTTTGAATTTCTGTGATGATCTTTTTCCTTCTCTTGCAAGATGAATAAATTTTGAATACCTTTTGATTTACGTATTAATATCTGATCAGGGGAAACATTTCTGATACAATACAACATAAGAAAGTAACACAAGACAAATGTTCAGCTTCTGCACAAAATGGGTCTAGTTTTCCATGTTCCTGCACCTCAAGTTGGTGAGTAGGTAGGTACAAAGCAAGTGTAAATGTCCACCACTATGGTAGGTGATGGATGAGAGAGGGAGGCCTTACTTTAATATGCTTTTATACTACCTGGTATATTAGAATGAACTTAAAGAAAATGTAATTTCAAGTCCTTTACATTGCCAGACAGTAAATAAGAGTGAAATCCCTGAGATTTGTACTCATATGGCACAGGTGTAAATGATTACTCCAGAGCTATGTGAGCAGAGGCAGCACATGCCGTGCATGAGAGGCTTGACATTTGCACATACATCTTCTGTGGGTCCAGTCTGAAAGCAGCAGAAAATGTTCCACTTTCCATACCTGCGAACCAGAACTTGATGACACAAGGATGCTCAGGAGAGGCAGTGTGAATCAGCTGTTAAAGTGGATTAGTTAAAGATAATTAAAAGGCTTCAGGAACCCATTCAAAATGAAAGGAGCTCAATTATTTTTATTTTACTTTGCTTCCCAGAGGAACACAAGCTACCAAAGTTTCAGCTCGTGCATGCACTTAAGATATTGCAAATGTGAAGTAAGATGTATTAATTTAAGCCACTGTTACTGTGAATGAAGCTAATGCATTTTATGTCACACTCACCATGGAGTTTAAAGAATCCAGTCATTAGCATGTTTTGGCTGATGGGCAGAGAGTGGCCTGGTGTGGTGCACTGTGTATTGGAATCATGAAACTTCTTCCACTAGGTGACCTGCACTCTTAAGAGTAATTTTAAATTTTGGTGAAAAAGAATAAGTGAAAACAAAACAAAAGAAAAAACAAAACCCAACTGACTGAAGACTCCTGGACCAGACGAAGTGAAAACTGATTCCTAGATATGTGCTGTTCCATGACACGTCTAAGCAAAATACAGTGGAACAAAACCTCTTTGAAGCTCTTTATGTGTTCAGTGTTTGCTGAGGTGTGCTGCTTTGCACCTGCGTTTCTGAAATAAGATGGATTTTGAAGAGGGGCAAGGTTGATTTTGGAAGGTGAGATGGCTCACTTTGTTGTGTGAGTCAAGTGCAATGGCAGCACACCACAGATGTCTGCCACATGTTGCACACATTTTAATACTCAGTAGCAAACCTTATTATATGAGAGCAAGAAGAATAAGGTTCGTTTCATGAAAGCAGGTGAAGCAAACCCCATTGAGATGTACGTCATATGGAATGCATAATAGATGATGGTCCAGATGCATCCAAAAAAGAAACGTGCTTTGCGTGCAGCTGAGATAGGGAAGCTTGTGGTAAATTCTGCCCTTTGTCTATGAGGCTTTGGCTCTGGACAGGGATTCTTGTCATGCATTTCTGCCAAATATGTTAGTATTTAACCCATACGTATTACCATATATGGGTATCTACTTAAGCACTTTTGCGTTTACCATGTGTGTATTTTTTTCGTTTTCATTCTCACAGAACTGCTTAGTTAAAAATTCAGTGCACCTAATGATCGTTGAGTTTTCATTAACTCAAGAGAAAACACACACTTTTACTTTAGAGTAAGTAGAACACATGGAAGAAAGAAAAAATCGAACAAATGGAAATTCTCAGTGAGGGAACATTGCAACCAAATTTTCTCCTCAAAAATGTACTCAGCTACCAGAGCCTTTATGAGGGAAGTCTCATGGGTAACTGCACGAGCTGGATTTTCATCCAGTGGGAGGTACGGTTCCATTTTACAATGGCCATTTCAAATGGAAGCTGCAGTCCAAGACAAAAGACCTAAATAAAGTGTCGCCTGTTTGTCCAGGTCTAACTTTCCCTGGGATCTTATTCCAGTGTAATTGTCATAATGGTAGTTACAGCAGTTAGTAGACACAGGTCCCTCTTATAAGATGGGGTTTCAATTCTTAATAAGTCTGACTGAATTCAGATGACAGGGGTCAGGAAATAAAACATAGGCTTTTACCAGAATGCTAATGTGTCAAATCAGGCTGCTTATTTAGGTGCCTAAATATGGATTTACTGGCTAATGTTTGTGTTTTACATTAGATTTGCATGAGTAACATCTGAAACCTTACATTCTTGGCCTGAACAAATGAGTAATGTTTCTTTAAGGAAAAAAAATAAATAAAGCCAAAAAAGCTAAAAACCCCAGAGCCTTCATTAGGTTTTGTGCTAACCAACATTCCTATGTCTTATACTCAAACCAACATATTAACATGAAACAATCATTCCAGATGGAAGAAAATATCACTTCTAGGGTCAGGAAAGGGGTACATAAAATTCTGGCAAATTAGAAGGAGAAATCTACAGGGGCTAAAAAGCTCATTAATATATGCTTTAATCCCCTTGTGGATCGTTGTGGTTTGGACCTGCAGAAACTGAAATGAGAAAATGCTACCATAAGCTGACCAGTTTTAGTGCTGAAAGGCAATATCCAAAATGTTCCTCGGGCTTCCAGGGAATGAAAGGCCTTGAATGGATATGTCTATACGTTCTACTGAACAGCTGACTGAGTAGACGCCTACCCTAAATTAACACGTCTCAGATTATGGTGTGAACTTCAATAGAAAACATGTACCTAGCCGAAAGCCAGCATAATTTAGAAAGTATAACACTTTTAATGCATCATATTTTTAAAGCTGTTTTTTGTTGAGGAACAACAACAACAAAAAAAACCCCAACCGTTGAACATTTTAGTTTTGCCTTGGGGATAGAATTTCAAGAAACTACAGTTTATGCCATGCTTTAGCTAATCCACCTAAATACAGCATCTGTAACTCCTTTATGTGGTATTTAGTATTTTGACAAGAAAATTTTACTGGTTTTCTGTCACAAAACATTACCAGACTATGCTAGTACATGCTCTAAATTTGAGTTTTAAAAGTAGAATCAGATGCTTCTTCGTTTTACATATTTAGCCTGATAGTATCAGCAAACAAGTCTCATCTCCTTTTACTGTCCTTCTTTCCTGCTCCAGGTTTTGTTGTTTGCAGCTTCGGCAGCCACATCAAGGGGCACTAACTCATAGAAGGAGAGGGAATATTTTTTAACCATCTTCAGCTACAACTCCTGACTGTTGGCACCTTTTTCTGGGACCCAGATATTGATTATCTCCAGGGTGAGAAGTGAAACTCATTTCACATGAGCACTGCTGTGAATGTGACCAAAAAGCAAGAGTTGAAGTCTCAACACAAAGCCGCAACGTCAAGCACGTGACAGTGGTACTGTATGAATTTCACCAGCTGTCTGTCTATTAGCAAACTGAATGTCCCTGGCCAGGACCTGCAGGGATTTGAGGGTGCTCTTCGAAAGGCAGTCCATTTATTTCATACCTTCCAAAGCAAAATGTGATTTACAACTGGCTCAGGATGGGCCTCTTAGATCCAAACATCTTACTGGAGGAAGTACTTACACATAAACTACTACTTCTACTTTCCTTCCGTTCCTTCTGTATCTCTCTTACCTACATATACAACATTCGCGTGTGTGTTACTCGTACAGTACATATAACTGTTGATTACTTCAAGACATTGGATCAACAGAAGCTCAGCAAAGAGTGAGGCAATTCTTTCAGCCAGGAACCTGAAACATTTCTGAAATGTTTCCCAAACATTAACAGGAACCAGGAGGTATTTTGATAGACTTATAAATTTAAACTCATTTATAACAAATACTGAATTTATTGGTTTATTATGCCAGCAGGAATTACATATTGTATTATAAAATCAAAGGCCAACATAGTTCAGATATCTTCAGCTATAATTAAGACTTCCATGTATTTTACAAGATTCGAGAGAGAGGAATACTATAAAATCTATAGACCTTATTCATTAAAAAAGCTGCTTATGTAATCAATTCACATTTTTCAATGTGTTTTATGGGCATCCTGGAATATCTGCATTCAATACATATTGGATGGTTTCAGCTATATTTATAACATTTATGGCTGTGGATCTACAAATATAGATGAGATACGGCTGCTAAAAGGTAGGTCTGTTTTTATACTTGTTATTATTTATTATGTATATCACAGTAGCACCCAAACTGTATGCACATGTTTAATGTCACTCGTGTCAGTCCTCATGTTTGCAGCAAGATCTCTCCTTGATTTGTAGCTGAGCATACACAAGATTGGTGCTCTGGTCTGTGTACAATGGTGGGAGGAAGCCTGTGAAATAAACCAGGGGTTTCTCAAACTGAGTTTGTTTGAGGACTGCCCTCAGAAGCAGCATAGCAGCAGCTCCTGGTCCCCTGGCTTCTGACCTCCATGTCCTCTTTACATTCCCCAAACAAGGACTCCAATCCCATGCCCCTCACCTGGCTGATTTTTCTGTCAAGCCCGTTTAAGCCTCTAGCCCACATATATTCCTTCATTTAGCTCTATACACCTATCATGACGAATGCCCTAGGATCCTAACACCCTTCTGGTGTACAGGCCAGCGTTACCATCCTTGTCCCAGGCACTCCACCTTATTCTGCTACACACCTGCGCTGGTGCTGGTCTGAGAAGAGCAGTTCTCACAGACTTCGAAATGGTGCATCAGTGCCAGCAGCTTCAGAGAGTCAGCTGCAGTTTTGTTTACGTGCAAGGCAGGGGCAGTCACAGCTCCTTACTCTGCAGGGTTACACTTTCTCATAGGATCGGTGAGGCACTATCCTTATAAGATATTACACATGGGAAGAACTGGATGCTAGCACTAGCAAAACAGTTTTAAAGGTCCATGTATTGTGATTTATGAACTTCTTGTATGAATAGTTTAGTTATAACTATCATCATTACTGCTATTAAAGGGAATGGTCTCTGAGGGGCTGGCTAAGATCCTAATTTTGCAAGATTTCTGTGCCACTAGCATCCCAAACTTGTCTGATACTCCACTAATGTTATGGAGTATACCCATATATTTGGTAAAAAAGCATCTGGAGTAGAAGAGGGGTGGGGAAGTATACTCAGAAAGCTACCTACCTCATGTCCAGGCAAGCCTAGAGATTTTTTAATCCATTACACCACTTAGTGGTTTTCTTGCTTTAAACTGAGTGGTGTCATCTCCACAGCTTAAAGGGATCTGCTCAGTTGAGAGGGTGGCCTCCAGTCATGCCTGGGAAGTGCCTGTAGATTTGCTGTCTGTATCTGCAATTAATTTGTTCTGGATGAGTGTCTTAAAATAACTTGTAGGCATTCCCACAGGAACTTCAAGCTGAAAATACATGAAGGATTGGGCATGATCAGATTCAGAGTGTTGCATTGTTCACATTTGTGATCAATTTTTTGATGCAGAATACCGTAGTGCACAGTTTTACTATAGATTTTTTCTCTAACAATCAGCCTTAGTGTTAAACATCTAAAGCAGGATGATGCAAAGAGCAAACTACTGCATAGTTCACTACAATAGGGGAAGATTTATTTATCCAGAGAGATTTCAAGTGGACATTTAGATACTGCCACTGTGGCAGATGAATTAGCATGGGAAAGTGCTGCTGATTCTACTTTCCAATAGATCTAGTGTGTTACCAGAACACCATGGGCTGGAAAAAATTATAATCTACAAATGGAAAATTGAAATATACTGAAATCTAACCAGGGAGTCGGAGGAACATGTCTCCTGGAATGGCTCCTGTGTTGGCAGAAGTGACTGGGCAGTGATCCCAGAGCGTATTAATCTCCAGTCATGAAGCTAGCACAGGAAGGTCATTTAGTTATTAGGAAAATAAAACAGGTTTTATAAACTGAAGTTTGGTGATCATGAAAGGATTAGACTCCTACCAATTTTGCTCAGGACTGTCCACTGGCTATGGTTAGGGCAGCAGGACTGCCTACTACAGGACTAGAGACTGTCCTCGACCTGGGACAGCCTGGCTTGCAACCACACAGTTTGGCTTTCTGTCTTCTCCCAGACAAGGTAGTCCCCAAATGTTGCCAAGATTTATGTCGGAGAATGGCATCTGGCAGGAGCTACAGCTGTGACAGAGAGGGTGTTAACAGTTCAAGAGTACAGGCAATTGTTGTTCACTGCTTTAGCTAGCACCTTCTCCCCATTTTATTTGCTAATACAGACATTGCCCATGTATCTTACAACAGCTGTCTGCACAAGGTATCCTGTGGATGTCCCTTGGCCTCCAGGAGCATCCTAGGACGTGATCACTAGAGAGGAAAGTTTGAATCTCAGCAAGCAAAGGAAAGGCTAGGATACCAGATTGAGATACTTCCCACCAAATTTTAGTGATTTATGTGTTAGATGACTAAGTTTAAATTGCTTACCCTAGGTTCTGTTTATGGATTGAAACAAGAACTTTCACAGGCAAGCCGCCTCAACTCTAGCTAGACATTTGAGTTAGGTCAGATGAATAACCCTTTAGAGGTGCTGGTTTGTCTCCACTGCAATGACACAGGCTCAACACATCCAACTTTCATTGGGTTGGATTATCATGGGATGATTCAGATCAGAGGGTATCTCAGGAGGTCTGTAGTCCAGCCTCCTCACAGCAGGGTAAGCTATGAGGTCAGACCAGGCTGCTTAGGGCTTAATCCAGTCTGGTCTGGAAAACCTCCGAGAATGGAGACTGCACAACTTCTCTGGGCAACCCGTCCCAAAACCTAGCTGTCCTAATAGTGAAAAGGTTTTCCCCTATATAAAGTCAGAAGCTCTTCTGTTTCAATTTACCTAATTTGTCAGTATGGCTTCCTGTGCCACGTGCCATGGAAAACCTGCCTCCATCTTTCTGGTAATCTCCTTGTAGGCACTGGCAGGCTGCTGTTAGGTCCTCCTGAAGCTGTCTCTTCTCTAGGCTGAACAGCATCAGCTCCCCCAACTTCTTACTCCAATCATTTTGGTTGCTCTTTGCTGAACTCCTTTGTTTGTTGATATCTTTCTTGTAGTGGGGAGTCCAAAACTGGGCACAATATCTAGATGTGGTCTAGTAAGTGCTAATTAAAGGGGAAAGTAACTTTCACTGATCTCTTGGCTGTGCTCCTGTTCATGCAGCCCAGGGTGCTGCCAGGGTGCACCACTGGATCACGACCAGTTTGTACCCACCAGGACCCTAGCGCTTTTTCAGCAGAGCTGCTTCCCAGCCAGGCAGCGTCCAGCCTGTACCTTTGTAAGAGGTTAACGTGTAAACTAAAGGATTAATCCACCAGAATTTCTTCCAGGAGGTATCTGAACCCCTGTGGCAAATCTCGTTCTTCTAATTCCAGTTGTAGTTTAAAGGAGTCACCCACACCACACTTCTGATAGCAAATCTGTAGGTGGCAACAGTCAGAGAAGGTTCTGGATGAGAAGAGGATATAAAGGAATATCCTGGGGAATTACAACAAAACATGAGATTTAAGAACCTTGTGTTTAATGCTTCCCAACTAAGCAACTTAAGCATTTTCCAGGTCAAATATGCTGTTGTTTAGGCTTTCTCTGCTCCACTTGTTAGTTCTTGCTGGAGACCAGGTATCATATAGGAAATACAAGTGTCTAAGTGAAGGCTGTGAATTCCTCATGGTAATAACATCTACTACTTGGTCTCCCCTGACCCACAGCAGATTCGTTGGAGCAGCGGGGGGGCACAGTAGTGATTCCCACGTGAGACTGAAGCTTGCAGATGACCTCACCAACATTCACTGTTGGCTAGAGAAGTCTGAAATCATGTCTGAAATGCTCTTCAGTGCTTCTGCACTCTCCTGTCTACATCCCTCTGTACTACCAGCACAATTAGGAAGAGCTAAGGATCAGGCCTGTGACATGCGACATGCCTTTGGCTGGGAAGACAGGAATGAGGAGACCTGGAAATATCTGAAGGCATTTCTGGGCCAGTGGCTGAGGAAGGACAGGAAGGTTCCTCCCTTCCAACGCACTAAAAAGCACATCTTAGAGTCATGCAAATCAAGGAAACCTTGAGAATTGCTAGGAGGCACCAGTGGGTACTCTAGAACTGCTCTAGGAGGTGCAGAGCCAGCATCAACAACTGTCTGTACTGCTTACTGCAGCAGGGAGCAATGCCTCACCCAGACACCCACTTGTGCACTGGCTCTCCAGGACTGGCTCCCTCTGCAGCAGACTGACTGACCTCCCAGCATATCACACTTGACCCTGCAGATCCTCCAGACATTATGTACAATCCCTTGGCCTTACAAAGTAATTATGATTGTGTGTGTGTTTGTTTTTTCCTAGTTCAGACTGAAACATTTTTAGGGCCATGCTGCAGCCCGTCAGCAAGGTGCTTTTGCAGCATTGAACTAAAAACGTGTTCCGCATGCCCAAGGTATGAGTGGGGGCTGATGATGGTGTTTGAGGACAATGTTGAACAATGCCAGGTAGCAGAAGGAGCCAGCTCTCATGCAACGTTGTTCTCAGTGCCAGCTGGAAAAAGGCTTTTGGCACAAGCTAATTTGTGAACTGTCCCTGGGCACTGTTTGGGGAGTGTGAGCTGACAGCAGCCCTACTGCACCTAAGTTCACTCCTTGGCCTTCTTCATTTAGCAGTGTAGGCACAAACTAACATCATGCCTCTATAGTAAATGAACCAGTGCCAAAAAGGGGACTGAAACACAACCACGGAACTTAAATTATTGGAAAGGTCTCTGTGGTGCTTTTGGCTCAGGTGAGTACTGTACCTGCTCTGAAGGTTGCCCTCAGATTGCCAAGCTGGACCCCCCAAAAGCCAGGGTAGGGACATCCTCGAAGCAAGGAATGCTGCCTCTCCCCTCCATCCTCGCCCTGGACTCACACATCAGAGAGAGAGTTGAAAAAAGAGATGAGAAAGGAAAAAAAGATTGTTTTCACTAGATCTGTGTTTTCATTTGCTTTATATTTTAGGAGCCATCAGACAAAAGGGCAAGAGAGGAAGCTACAAATCCTTTTCAAAAGGCAGAGAGAAGAAATGAACAGCAACAACAACAACAACAAAAAAGCCAAAAGGTAATTTTGAAATAAATCCTTAACTTCTAAGCTGGAGAGCCAGGCCTTGGATATTGTTAATGAACCATTAGCCCTGCCTTAATCACAACATCTCTTTCTTTTGTTCTCACACCCCACTGTTTTTTCGCAGCCGGAGACACTTGGATTTTCAGAAGTGACAGCGCTCCTCATGAGCATAGTTCATGCTGGTTATAATGGACACATCTGTGCTTACAATGTTTGTCCGTCATATCCACTGTTTGCTTTTAGCAGCACGACGAAGAGTGTGTGGCAGCCTGTGTGTGTGTGCGTGTGTGGGAGCAGCAGCGAGAATGCAGAGACTACTTAAAACCCTGCTAGGCCGCTCTGTTTCTCAATACCGTATTTATTGAAACTCACTTTGTAGTCAGATGAATGGAGTATTTTTTTTTTTTTGGAAGGAATTTTACTCCCAATTGTTTTTACTACAACATAAATTTGCTGACTCTTTATTAGACAGTAAGAACTCGGGCAACCCTTTGTGAGACTTGATCTTCTATTGAAATATGTACAGCTTTGCCCTGGAAGTAGGCTTTTCAGCTGAATAACAAAAGCTCACAGACAAAAGTTCCCCTTACAGTCACAGCGCTGGTTTGCTCTGCACAAGCCTTACTCCACCACTGCTCCTCAAATCAGTTCCCCGTGGCGGTGTCAGTGCTAGCGAATGAAACAGGGCCAGGGCACAGGCCAGGGCACTTGCATGCGATTGCTGTTAAATTGTTAGCATGGTCCCCGGCACGGTTTTGGCCCCGGCCGGCGAGCGGACTCCCGCACAATGCCTGGCAAGGTTTGGGGAACTGCCTGAGCAATCTGGCTGCAGCGATCCTGATGTGGTGAGGGTGTGAGTCATGCCACATCCTTTGGCCCACAGCGAGAGACGGGGTCCTGGCCTGTGTTATTTACTGGAGCAGATGTAATCACAATATCTCCTTTTTTTTTTTCCTTTTTTTTCCCCCTAGCAACAGCTTCGATTACTATTGCTTTAGGCTCTGATTCTGCAGTGCAGGTTGCATGAGTGATTCTCTCTGCAGCTTCAGGTTATTTCTCATCGGTGTGAGATAGATTGAGTTTTTACCCCACAGAATTCCACTGGCTCTTTGCTTACACTGAGGAAAGCGATGGAAAACCCTGCAGTACTCTTCATAAGTCAGATTGCTTGTTGTCCTTGAAACTATAGAAAAAATAACCACAGAATCCCATTTAGGGGAGGGCTAAGAAAACCTGTTTTTTTCTTTTCTTGATAATTTTTTTTGCTTCCATATTTCTTAAATAATTTTGCTGTTCTCATACTTTGTCCAGAATTTGCATATCAGGATGTGTATTTCATGCTGCTTTTTTTCTTCAGGTTAATCCTACAAATTAGTATGTAAGATACAAGGTAATGAAAAGTTAGGCCTAAAGCACAGTTAGACTTCATTCGTCCTCTTGAGCATTTTCCTACCATCATTCATTCAATCTGCTATTATGTCCCCCTTTGTATATTGTGTCCTAACAATACCTTTAGAACATTTCCAGAATGCTTGTTAGCCAGAATGGAGATTGTGAAGCTAATGACCCTAAATATCAAATTAATTTCCCTGTTGGCTGGATGTTCTTGCATTAGTAATGTGCTGGTTTGAAATAACCAATATTTCAAACACAAACTCTTTCTTATGTATTTATTTTTTATTTCATTGAGCCAAACAAGAATAATGTGAAGCAGCAATACAAATTAATGTTAAAAATATTCATAATTTACTTCTCCTTAGTGATGCTGATAGCTGGAAGAGCAATGGCAAATAAAGTTCCATAACTCTTCCATTCTATCCTCTTTCTAATTCTTTCAGTTTTCTTAACTGATCACTATCCATCCACAATGTTTGTATTCATAGTTTCTGTCTGAAAGTGATTTTTTTTGGTGGCAATCTATGTAAAAAATGTTCCAGCAATTCTTGAGAATAACAAAACTACAAAACAAAACAAAACTTAAAACAATCCCACAAAGCCATTATTTTTCCCATAAAAAGGACAACTAAAAAAGTCTAACTTTTATGAACAGCTTTCATTTAAATAGCTTCAGGAGGAGGATAAAGAGCCAAATACTTTGTTGGTATAAATGGGAAAATGTCGATAGGAAAAATGGGACTTGTGGTCATTTTCACGTGCAGGAAATTTGGCACATAACTTGCCATGGAAATAGCCTCTTTTGAGAGGAGGTGATTTGGTACTTATTGGCTGCGTTTTGACCAGAATGTGAACCTTCGGAAGCTAGGCTCTGTTCACATGGAGTAGATTTCTTATATGTAGCTATGAGCTGTCACTCAGTGAACAGGTGATCTAACTGTGCAGTGAGTGAGGAACATTTTGGAAATTTGTGTGGGTTAAACTAAAGTTTTGCCTTCACAAAACTGATTGGGTAAGCAAGGTTTTGACACCCATAGTATCCAACATCACTAAAACACATCTCTGAAAAGAACGGATGCCTGCATCTCAGTGAGTCACATTTTAAATCTTCTTTCAGAGTTTAATTACTGCATAGATTTTGCACATACTCTAAATTAAGAACAGAAATTTAGTTTAAATCTTGATTTAATGTTTTTCTTTTAGACTAATAGATATAAATTACAATAATTTTGGCCTAGTATCTATCTTAATCCCAAACACTACAGACAAGATCCACAAGAAATCTCAGCTTTCTTTTGGCTGATAGTTCATTATGTAAGGTCATAATACATTTTACTCACCACCACTAGTAGAATTTTCCACTTCTGCTACCTTTTTCTGCTTTACTCTACATCCGGACATTTATTGACATCTGGGTTCAATTTGACTGAATATATAATTGTAAATACAGTGCAAATAATCAGATCCCCTTTTTGAAAGGAATGTAAGCAAGGAAGCTAAATGGTTTGATTTTGCCCCAGATCCATTCTCATCATCACCACTTATTTTAGAAGAGCTGTTCCTGTCTTCATGCTTCTATCATTGAGCAAAATTGTACTGGTTGTCTGTAGAAAGGAAAGGGCAGAGTTAATCCTGAAAGCAGATTGTAGGCTTTACTAATCACCTGTCAGCTAAGGACCAGCACAGTAAAGAAGATATTTGGAAGAGAAGCTGAGCAGTGCCTCAAAGAAACCTGTCACTGCTATGAATTGTAACCCAACAACATTATTGACGATGAAACCCTTTACACCTGATTTTAACCATTCAAAAGTGAGGCATCCAGTTTAAACTAGTTCATTCTGTAGTCAGTGGAGAAATAAATACCAGTCCTTTTGGATGGTGATGCATCCCAGCTTTTAGGTGATGGTGGTGATACAGGATAAACTGTCCTCTGAAGGTGCTTTTCTCATTCCATGAGATTTCGAGAGATCTTCATGCTTCGCTGCAGGCACCTAACTCTTAAACTGCTAAAGTCAGGTGAGACAAATCCCAGAGCAATTTCTCTACCATCAGCAACAGTCAGACATAACCTAGTGCTCAAATTCAGCAGTTTATTAAATGATCCTTTTTCAATGACAATATAGCAGCACTGGGCTATGCCATTTAATAGAAGTGTTCCTGGGATGGGAGAGGTGAGGAGTGAGGAAGCTGTATATGCTTCACACACCTAGGAGCAACTTCTGTGAATAGTGAGTCTTAGAGAAACTTTATTCTTGTCTCTGCCTCATTCCAGGTGGAAATTGCTGAAGCCTGGGGTGTCCTGTTAGTGCTATTTGTTGTATACCTAAAAGTACCCTAGTTGGCACAGTCTTGTGTTGTGATATTCCTGGGTGGGAGTGGTAACCACCACTTATAAACACCTTTAATTTCCTCATAGCTATAAAGCAGATGTCACTTCATGACATTTTATAACTTAAGCAGTATTATCTTTAAAAACCTGTTAGTTTTTATCTTTGTTCTCACATTCACTCCCTTAGCCAGTGCTAGATTGGTTGAGAACTATGTTTTTGCTTCTAACCCTGGAATTAATATTTTCAGCTGGTGTAATTATGTTTAATCCAGCACAAATCTTTCCCTTGCATAGATTTTTTTTTTCCCTAATTTTCACTTTCTTTTAAATATACACCATGCTACACATGAAAACAGAAAGCATTCTGAATTGGTAAGCACACACATAAAAGGAAGGTGTGAAAAAGAAACCGTTTCATAGCTCTGAGACCAGTGATCACAATGTGTCACATGAGACCACCCCACAACAAGTAAGAAATTAGAAATGTTGAGAGCTGTCGAACAGCAAATTTTCACAGCAGATCTGCACAAAGTTATTTAGCACAGATGTTTCTGTAATTGTGATACACTGGGAAAATTCTCAGTGTTCAGACTTCAATGGCTCCCAGACTCACACTTCCACCTGTGTGTTGCGGTGGTCTACTCTTAATACACTGGCCTGTAATGTGAACCATGTGGTAACATGTGTCTGGCTCAAAAACCTGTTAAAACCCCTCCTTCCCCCAGTGTTCTCCTCACATCTTTAGGCTTGTTTCCTCATTTCTATTTTTATGTTTAAAGGATTTACAAAATGGAGAAAATAAAGACACCAGGAAACTCATGGGACTGGAGGTGTGGGAGGGAGCAAGTTCAGGTACTTCCAATTTGGTAGTGATCAAAAGTTGTTAGCTGCTCTGTGTAGTGCGTGAAATGGCCTTTGAAAAGAAATGTGGTGGTGCTTGTTACAGCTGGCCAATCTGTTTGTGGGGGAAAAAATGTTATTTGATGCATTGCTTCTTTTGTTTCAGTTAAGATACTACTTTAAAAAAACCCCATTGTCATGCAAATACATTTCAACTCATCAATTTTTGTTGTGAGCTATTGATTTTGACCAACATTATTACGATGCCTACTAGCCCTCACAAAATACTTTGCCTAAGTAGATCTCGGTGTGTTTTCCAAAGAGTGCTTATCATATGCTTGCTGTCAGAGGTTTGCTACTGAACTCATGGTTGTGCATGTGTATGTGTCTGTGAGAACACATGAATCAACCTCATAACACAGGAAACATGAACTAATATTTTGCTAACACTTTTATAAACATGTAGTAGCCTGTGGATTCCAGAAATGTGTCGATAATTCTTCTTAAAAAAAAGATGTCTGTAAAAATATTGCTAGATAACAGAACATAATGTACACGAATTCAGCAAATATTCTATTGGAAAAAAATGAGCAAAATACTTGTTTTCCCTCAAATTCCTGGTTAAAGCAATAGAAATAAGTTGCATATTACTTAGGTTTATATGTATATCCTCACCTATTGCTTTCTATTTTGTTCAAGTACCTTAATATTGATAATATTCACAGCTAGAGCTTTTTGGAAATTTTCCCACAGAATGTTTTTGCACTGGAAAATTGCTGATTCACCAAAATCAACATGTTTTACAGAGGGAAACAGTTTTAGTGAAATTGTTTTAAAAGGAAAAATACAGAACTGTTTTGATAAGATCAAACCTATTAATTTTATTATTTTCCAAATGAATAATTTCTTTTGTTTTTAATGCCACTTATTTTTAAATTTATTTTGAATTATAACGGCTATTTAAAATTGTTCTTTGGAAGACACACTTAACTGCTTTAGAACATAATTTCCCAGGGAATTTAATTTTGTAGGAAGCTAATTTTAAGGACCTTTCTTTCTTTCTAGTAAGGAAGTAAATCTTTTTTCTGACTACCATTACTTACAATATCCATGCTATTGATATTTGAGAAATGGTGATGTTAGATAGGGACTTTGAGCAGGTTTTTTTGTGGTATCCTTAAAAAGATAAACTATGCATTACTAAAACTACAGTTTTACCTTGGAAAAGTTCTTATACTGCTAATAAATGTTTCAGTACAAGTACTTTTATATAGTACCCAACCTAGAGAAGGTCAGTTTTACTGTCTTAAAATGGCACGGTTTGAGCTTATATATCAGTTAGAAACAGAGTGTCACGTGTCATCTAGAGGATCACCAGGTCATCTAGAAAAACCTTTGAGCAGACAGAGCTTAAAAAGCAGATTTTTCAGAAGCATGTGAAAAAAATCTACTATCTCATCCTAAAAGTAATTTAGAATTTGGGACTATTGCTTCTAGAGATATGAAAACTGAGTTGAATTGAATATCAGTGAAGCCCCCAAAGACTAAAGCAACCCCCTTTTCCTAGCTGTTAGTAATATTAAAATAACACTGAGGCAGAGATGGAAACCATACTGTTTCGGTTCCTGAGAAGCAGGGCTGCCTCTCTGGATGCTTCCCACAGCCCACAGAAAATGGGTGAGCTTTTGGCAGCCCTCCTGGTCCTCACTGACCTTGGGCTGACGCTTCGTCAAGGGGTCACCAAACAATAGATTGATCACCCTGAAAGTGCGAGTTTCTCAAGGGTTACACAAACAACCTCTAGTCGATAAAACTAACCATAGAAAAAGTCTGATTCTCCTTTTTTTTAAAGTGGTTGAGTCACGGTGCAAGAATGGAAAAGTGGACAAATCCACTGAATAAACTTCTCAATAATTTGTTTACTTCTAGTTAGCAGTCCTTGTAGATGACAACACAAGTGGAGACGGATGTAAATACCCTCTGTTTGTAGCTATTGAAATGATTATTTTTTTCACATTCAAATTAGAGCCACCTCAGATTAGCACTGCAGAATAAAGAGAGTTGCTTCTACAAATGCTATACTGAACGAAACTTGTTTTAGTCTAACGTTGATACATCTGAGTGATGGCTCAAGGAATGGCCTCACCTGTACTATGAAAAAGAATGAAATGCTTTCTAGCTCAAGAAGGTAAAGATTAAAGCTGGTTGAAATAGCAGTGATTTATATGACGTTTTTCTAAAAGAAATCTCTTTTTATTGAAGTTCAATTTTTAGTTGCCCAGAATGTCAGAGCTTTGACTAGCTTTGCAAGTGTTCAGACAGAAGTAGATACCATGATTTTACAGAGGCAGAATCTCTATCTAAACACAAATTTCTAGAAATAATGGTCTGAAATATTTTAATTTAGTAAAAATAAAAAAGACAAAGTATTCTTATTTTTTGTCAAACTTTGCTAGTTTGACAAAAAATAAACAGATTAAAACTCAAAACATTTTCACAAGAATTTCACTTTTGGGAATTATTAATGTACATCTTTAGAGAACTGGGAATGCACCTAAAATCCTACTATTGAAAAAGAAGTTGTTTCTCTTTTTTTTTTTTTTTAGAGCTTTGCATGAAAAAAAAATATAGTAAGATCTTATCCCTAATTTTTTTTCTTTTTTTCTTTCTTTTCATAATGCAATATCTAAGGTAGGTGTAAAGAGCTTTCAGAAGACTGTTCTTGTGTAGGGGACATTACCCCAGTGTAATAAACCACACACCTGAGCTTCCAGGATCCTGATCTTCTGCATTCTGTTAAGGGGCCAGATGCAAAGCCTACGTAATGCTAGACACAGTCATGGGGGACCATGGTGGTTTTTAAACCTTCTGGAATAGTCGCTTTTCGATAAAAAATTACTACGGTAGTATAAAAAGTTACCTTTTTGTAGCTGTTATTTCTGTTCTGCTGGAAATTTGCTTTAGTGCAATTAAACAGACTTCGGAGTGTCTATCATCTCAAGTGCTCCAGCTACCTATAAGATAGGTTGGATCATAGGTCAGAAGATACAGAACATAACTTTAGAGAAGCTCGTGTTTATGTCAGGGATCAAAAAGGTGCAATGTCAGCATTATGAGGGGTAAGTAAAAGGATGACATGCATTTGCCCCATTTTCTTCTGCTCCAAGATGCATCACATTTCCTTGGGGTTACGTATTCTCTGGTAGTAGGAAAAGATGCATTCAGGCAACATTTGTAATAATTACAGATGTACTTCCTTTTTAGTTATTTTTTTTCTCTGTAAAGGCTGTCTTTCACTGCAAGGTATGAAGATACAACATATGTAACATAATGAATTAGCTCTTAAGCATTCTGGACTTAAAGATTCATTACTGCTTCATGTCACACAGACAAAAGCTGATACAAAACTTAAGTTTCTGGCTGACTTTTAGTAAGTGTTAAGTCCCTTTAAAAGGCCAAATAAACTCTCCAATTTCTGTGAAATAGTATTTCTTACAAGAAGCAATGGGCCTATTGCAGCACTTGAGTACTTAGGTTAGAATTCATATGCTTAGTCTTTGAAATTTAGATTCTCTGTCACATCTTGAAAAGGACTCTTGGGAGTTTGAATAAACAGTTTTGAAAAAAATGCTTTGCTTTAATGATGTTTGTGTTTTCTTTGTAAACTGCAATGGAACCTGGTAACCCATGGAAGACATTTGCCGCTCTGTTTTCATCTATAGCTGGGAGACAGTAGGTTACACTGAACTCAACACTTAGCTTGTGACAGATGATTTCATATACAGTTTGAAACTCATAAAAAGCATAAAAGGTCCTTCCTTCCCTCACCCTAAATTGCAACAGATCTGGTGATAGAAACTGTTTGCTAAAGGAGTATCTAAAAAGAAACACAAAGGCTTCAGCAAACTTTTTGCTGGAGAAGAGCTGAGCTATCCTGTCCTCTCAGGCCTTGAGGAAAAAGGTTAGAAATTTGATACATTAGGACTGAGGGGAAATAACTTCCATTTTTTTTTTTCTGAGGAGAAGTTTTATATCAGTTTATGTGTAGCTGAAAAAAAAGAAGGAGCAAGCAGAGCTGGGTAGACAGCTGGGTTAACAGTAGGTAAGCACTTGCAGCCTGGTGAAATTTGTGAAAATAACAATATTTTTCATTTGTAGACTCCTCATTTAGGCAGCCAAGCTTTTCAAGCGAATGAGATCCCTGCAGAGTGAGATCCTGTCATAGGGTAAACTAATGTGTCTGCATATTGGATGCCTTTTTCCTTGTTCATGTATGTTACTTTCTTGCTACCCTGTTTATTTTTTTGAGCTTTTCTGAGCTATTTTTTGTAGTGATGACTGACAGATGTTGTGGATTGAATGTGGATGGCACCAGTTATGGAGCGAAATCAAGAAAAATGCAAGCTCGTTTTGACTGCAAGTTTAGAAGCCAGTTCTGCAGAAAAAAAAAACCCAAAAAGCTGGGTCCAAACCCCTTGGCTTTATGCTCTCTGCTTACTACAGCTCCTGCAATTTGACTGATTTTCACTGTGTCCTTATAAAAGTAGTGCTCACCTCAGGCCCGACCTGCAGCAGCTCTTCCTGCTGCCAACTTGCAGTAAAATTTATTGCCTTGTTTTATCAGATGACATGAAACAATGCCAGTAATTTCTCCAGTGCTATCTATATGTGATCAAACAGCACCGAAGTTACTCACACTGAGCAAAGATATGCTGGTTTCTTTTGAATATTTTTAACCTGTAAAGTCTACTGGAAGCATATTTGTTTGACAAGAAGTAAATAACAGATCTTTAAGCCGGAAGCTTGTCAAAAAGAATATGTGACAAGCCAACATTCAAAAATGCTGGGAAAAGGAATCTTATTTTATATTGCAGAACTTTGCAGTATCATTTGATTTAGAGGTCAGCCCAGTAAAGTTATTTATTGTTCAAAAGGTGTTTTTAATCAATTTGAAAAAGTGTGGCTTCTCTCCAACTATGCCTCCCTTCTCCACAAGCACCGGTAGTCAGGATTAAAGAAGTTTAAATAACAACAAACCAAGCTTTGTATTTGTGCCTAGTGTCAACTTGCACTGCTGTAGGAAAGTTGATTTTTCTTTTGTTACGGTGCACTTAAAAACAGTTTAAAAAATGATCTTACAGTATTTATGAGTACCCCAAAGAGTTCTCCAAGCCCTCTCTTTCACAGTGCTTTACACCTAAAATCTCTGATCACTCATTCCTTAAACCTAAGGGCATGTCAACATTTGCAGTGGAGTGGAGCAACTGTGCCTATGCTCATGGAAATGGAAGTCAGTAAAGTCTCTGTGCATCGGCATCCTGCTGATATATTGACAGGAATCCAAAAGAGGACGGCCATGTTCATGCCTTGCTGTGACCAAGCCTCTTTGAAGTTGCTTGAGACCTTATTCTCTCAATGCAGTTCTGCATAAATGCGGTGATCTGCTCTGCAAACCAGCAGGGCTGTCACTGCATTGCACTCTTCCACATCTCCACCAATATGCACAGAACTCTCTCGCATCTACAATAAACTATCATCTATTGTACTTTTACAGTCTTTATTTCTGTGGCTTCTGAAAACCTCACACATTTTGCTGCATTTACATTAACCCAACTTCCCCTTTAGGCAGAGAATGCTATTAGTCCATTTTACAAATGAGGAATTGAGGCACAGAAAGGTTAAGTGGCATACCTATGGTCACAGAGAGAGTCCAGGGCAGATGTAGTCACCTTATGTAACTTGAAACATCTAACTCAGACCCTCTGAGTTGCCCATTTCCTTCCATTGACTTAGTGAACAGCAACGCCTAAATAATTTAAATAGTATCCCAGGCTGAATTAAATGCTTCAAATACCTTGCCCCATCTTCAGATTAGCACTCCCTTTCTTTGCTCCTGCCAGGTTATAAAGATGTGTCAGCATACAGATTAAATCCTGTATTGTTCAAAACATGAGTAAACTTTGAGTTGCCCTATTGCAGTCCTTGGCAGGAGATTGCATAAACAGTACATACTAGTCATCTGTTGAATAAATCTTCATGTGTTGCGTACTGTTTTGATATGCATTGTCTAAGTTACTATTCACCATACAATCTAGGTTTTTGATGATGACAAACATTATAAAAGAAAAAATATGAAAGATAAAAGGGATTACGGGCTAGCTTCTGTACTCCAGGTCAATGGGAGTTTGCATGTATAGAGAAAACTCCAGCACTGCTACAGTCAGTGGGAATTTTGCCTTTGGCTTCAGTGCGGCCAGATTTTCACTGTCAGACTTTCTGAGCATTATGTTCTCATTTTCCAAAAGTCTACATTGCTTATTTTTAATTTGGTGGTAGAAAGTATGCTCAAAAACTAATTGCAAATTACAGTGCAGTGATTTAGATATATTACTCTTCATTTTCATAACTTAGTCTGTTATGTTTATTTTTAGCTAAGTTCTTTCTTCCTTTCTTCATTTTTTCTTTTCCATAGTGGCTTTAGTGACTTCTGCAGAGTTTTATAAACTTACCTTCTTTCAGTAAACTGTTTGGAAACAACCATACTTTTATAATTAAAATTTTACTTGCTCCTTCCCCACAAACATGTTGGCAGCTAAGTAAAAGCTAAACTATCAAGTGGTATTTATTTAATTGTGATTTTCTGTTGTTATTTAGAAGGGGTTATTGGGTTAGGTTATTTAAACCTAGCTATATGGAACAGAATACGCACTGTACAGATTTACTTCAAGGTTGTATAGCCCATAACATCAGACTTCTATATCAGCATTTTTATTCTGTTTCAATATTTCAGGGATTTTTTATGGTGAAGATGTAGACATCTGCGTGGGAAAAGCCCAACATCATTAACAATATTCTACCTGGGGAAAGTCTGCTTTACTGAATAAAGTAACTGAATGGAATATGACTCCGAATATTACGCCTTTAATATTGTATGAGCATTATTCTTCTCTCTTCAGTCCTTTTACATTCAAAAATATGCTGGGGGCAAAAATGTTCTTATAAACTCAAAAAGTGGGGCTGGAATTCAGTTCATACCCACCTAAGGCAGAAAAGGCTTGGAAATTCTCTCTTCCAAGGAATATTCATATCTATTAGCTGGCTGTGTGGGGGAGAGCACCCTCTGTAGCGTCAATCCTGGTCTGTGTAGGTGGGACCACTCTGAACTTTGGATCTGATCCTCATGCTGCACCCGCCAGAAGAACTGAGCTAGCACACGTGAGTGGAGATAACTTGTGCCAGGTACAGATCTCTTGCCGATCAGTGCAGGGGGAGCAGGGACTGCATTACAACTGAGTCACAGTCTAGTGGGCTGCCCCCGGGGCAATGCAACCACCTGCTGCGTCATGCCCTGAGCTTGTGGTAAAGCCATGGCTGATTTCTAAATTAGTCGGTGGTGCTCGTTGTAGCTTTTCAGGACATGCCACATGACCTACTCCCGTTGGCCCACATGGAAAGAAAAAACAGGGAACTTGCTATTCACAGGTTAGGTAGCTGAAGCTCTTCGGTATTGGCTGCAATAAAAAACTGCTGGCTGCGGATGCAGAAAACGCTACTACTAGAATATGGAAATTGTTCTAGCTTAATGAAAACAGAAAGGTGATTTCACTTGCATTAGTAAAACTTTGTTGAGGAGCTCTTTAAAAAAAGGAGGGATTGAGGAAAAGGGGTGGGGAGGTCAGAGGAATTTTAATGGTTTTTTATCCTGACTTTTTATAGGAACTGTGCTGTTAATGGTTTAGCGAATGCTTGTTTGTCTCCATGTGAAGGAAGATGGATGTGTGAAGAGTCACCCAAGTTCCAGGGAGAAACTGAGCAAGACAGATTAGTCCCACCTCAGCCTGACACCTGGGGCACGTCCTTATCTAAGGGGGTAAATGGATCAGAATGTTACTGCCCGTTTATTTATTCTCCTTCTGTTTGGAGACTTTCCCTGATTAATTACTCTCTAGTAATTGCTGCTGTTAACTAATGTCAAACCTAATTAACCTGGAGTCCCTTCATCCAGTACCTCCACCATCCCTTTGCAAAGACAAGAAGGTCATCAGCAAGGAGGTTCTGAGGATGGCCACACTTTACCCATTCGTTTATTTGCTTTGGGCCTTGTTTGCTATTCCTGCTGCAATGCCTGGCGACAGCTTTCTAGAATTCCCATCAAGTCTAATTGGCCTGCTGAAGCAGCAGTGAACACAAGATTTAAGAAATGTTTTCTTTAAAAACTTCTGGTCCTACAGACACTTTGAGATCAAGTTTCACTCTGTTGAAATCACACACGATTCCCTGTGATTTTCATGAGAAATACTGTAAGAAAGTATTAAAAGAGAAACATGTCTCAGTGGTTTGGAGGGACTGATGGCCAGGGGGGTTGAAGAGTGGGTGGTGGTAACATAGCAAGGCATCTACAGAATCTTTAAAGGTTGCCAAAATTAACACATACAAGGTATTCAGTATCAAAGTTTTCAATATTTGGCTCCATAAACACAATACCGGTTGCAAAAACAAAGCTAAGGATTTCATGCTGATTACTTAAATAAAAATTGTTTAATTATGAACATTTGGGAAATGAAGTTATGAAGAACTGACCAATATTGCTATGGCTTCCTAGTGTTCATACCAGACTGTGAACACTGTGCCAGCATCTTACTGTGTAGCGCATTGTAGATCCAGCTACAGTAAACAGTTCTGAGGCTCAGCACGGCTCAGGCAGATAGCTCAATGCAGAAGGAGGTCTATCTCGTCACTAAGGCCTATCGTTTTTAGCTTCAGTAAGGTGTGGACTTTCCAGTCCAATAAAAGCTACCAGCATTGTCCGTGGAGGTGCTGATCAAGCAGATCAAGTTCCTATCTTCTTTTATTGATTTTATCTTCTTTTAGGCATTTTCATACAGCAACACTAGAAGATTTATTTCAGAAACAGGAAGAAGTCATGATAGTATTGAGGAAATACTGAATGGCACTTCAGATTGGTCACAAAGATCAGATTTGTCTGCCTGTTTTTCTGTGGTTGCTGCTGAAAATATGCATCTCTTGGCAATTTCTTACCTGGATTGCTCTTGTGTCTCTGACTTTCCTTCCTCTCCTGTCCACCCTTCTGACTGGCTGCAACCAATTTTTCTGACTCAATTGCTTTATCTCACCATTTAAAAATCTCACAGATATAGCCTCCATTTGAAGCTTTGGAAACATAAGTTGAAGTTATAGAGTGACTATGGTAATAGAGTAATGAGTTGTATGTTCTCATAAAGACAGTTTAGGGTCACGTGCTTTACACTGTAATGTGTAGTGCAGCACATACATACCCAGTCAGTCACCACCTATCACCTGGTGAGCTCTTGGTATGGCCACTACGATGATGCAATCACTTTAAGCTCCTGTGCTCATCCACCCAGCTCCAGAGCGTGTTTCTTACTCTCTCTATTCATTCGGCATCAATTCAACAGGTGTGTACCACCTGTTGAGGCTTTTCACTCACAAGTGGGGATAGTAGAAAACCTCATAAACCTCATAAACCTACTACACTGAACACTCTGTCCTGCCCTGTTGCATGGGAAGAAGAGTTGTTTATGAAGTAAATCCTGCACTGCTCCAGTTTAGAGCCCAGTATTACAAGGTAAACTAGCTTCAATTTTAATTTACCTTAAAAATTTAGATTACAGATTCACAAGAAACTTAATATTTGTACTGAGGAGAAAAGGAAGGTGAGGACAACAGGCATCTAGAGTTTGAAGTCTTTTTAGGCATCCCATGCAAGTTATTCCCAACCAGGAGTCCAAGTTGTAACTTTAGTCATCTGATTAAACCAGTGGATTGTAATTACTTGCTGGGTTGAAGGTTAGAATGTTTTAGCATGATGCTCCTTGTGTTACCAGTATTCACATCTTACTTACATCTTCTTTGAACTCCTCTCATTTTTGGCGTTTTAACTCTTCTGTTATGAAAATTCTAGACCATGTCACTCTTATTGGCTATGTCTACAATAGTAAATTAAACAATGCCAGATAACGTTTCCAGCACAGAAATATACTCATCTATCATATTGGCTTGCTAGTGTGGTGCCTGATGTATAACATTCCTGACATTTTGGCCGGGGCCATTTTGTGTTTCCCTAAACAATATCTGGGTACACTCTGGGAGTTTGCAAATACCAGGGACTACTCCCAGTAACTGGTTTGGGCACAGCCACTCCGCTTTAAAAGCTAGGAGACCTCAATAATATAGAAGTAGGTTTTCCTGTCATAGTGAGCCTCACGGCTAGAGAGTGTCTTGGATAGGTCACTTTGCATTCCTTCCTTCTTCTCTCAAGTATATTACCAGTCATTTAAAAATAAATAATGTTGGGTAATGTTAATTTTTAAATAGCTGACATTAGGATTGTGTTCTGCTTCAATTATCCTATGAAGGCAGAGTCAGTGGAAGCTACAAAACTGAAGAAAAAACTATTCCTAACATTCCTAGGTGAAACATCACCACCACCACCAGCAACAGCAAAACATATTGGTATAATGATTGAACTTTCTAAATTTCCTATGAACACTAAAGGAGATGAAATTGCTGCTTCATGTAAGGCAAGAAAGGAACACTTGTTCCAGCTATATGTATACATGTATATTTGACATAAAATTATTCTGTTATTCTTAATTTCAGCCAATCATATAAATATTGTTAGTTTAATGTTAACAAAAATGCAGGTGCAAATATCCATGTTTTTTATTTATATGATCCTAAGGCCTTAAGAATATTTTCTGTCTTGAAGAAAGACAGTCTTTTGTATAACATTGTTCTATTATTCACTTACCTTCCCTGTGCAGGTGCTAACATGAACATGCAGAAAATGGCAGAATTCCTTCAACTTTGATGTCCACAGAGCAGTGATGTCAGAATAAATAAATTTTAACAAAAAGCCCTTCCCTCCCCTCCCTGTAGTACAGAAGAAACCATACTAGAAAAGGAAATATGGGAGAAGGTTTAGCCAGGTACCATTTGGCTAAGGATCTCAACTTCTGGAGCTCTGAAACTGCCTCTGTAATAGCAAGTTAAAGAGCACCTGGAAACATTCCCAGACACTGAAACTCAACCCTGTACTGTTAAATTGTTAGCATAGCCCCTGGCATGGCTTTGACCCACTCCAGCTATCTCCCTCCCAAGCATTCCTAGACAATATACAGGAGTTAGTATGGGTGGGGGACCACTCCCAGAAGGCAGTCGGGGTGGAGTTACAATTTAAGATAAGAGACCTTAATGTGGCCAAACTGTGCCACTTGGCCAGCACAGAGGTCTTGGCACTGTTTAGTTTACTAGTACAGATGTTACCTGAAACTTCCAAAATCTGTCCTCATGTAGAGTCAGTTCTGTTACAGATTAGACTCTGTTTTTCTGGAAAGATTTCTAGTTGGTCTGCTGCAAGTGCTTATGAGATTACTATTCTGAAAGCATTTTAATCTATATTTACCATTTCTGGCATATCTGAATGTTTCACAGATACTTCTAACCTACCTGACTATACAAGATGTATAAACAAAGCAGGATTATGAACAGATTCTGAAAGTCATTTATAGATCTGGAATGAGGAGACACCTCCAAGGCCACACACACACAGGCACACGCACACCCCCACCCACCCATCCCCCTTTTCATTTTGACTCTACCTATGTTTTTTTTGTTGCTCTTTTTTCTTCCCAAAATATCACAAGTGAGGTCCAAGTCTGAATCCTTTGTAGTCACACTGAGTCTACAATTTAAGAGGCCTAAAACATGTTAAGGAAAAGCAATGGTTAAGAGCATTTTCCAGCTCTATTTTACCTCTTCAATAACAGTGTGCAAATGGAATGGCTTATTACTGTAATTCCCTCATAAAGATTCCTCTTGCCAGAGCTGCAGCATCTCTGAAAACATGACTCAACTACAGACATCGGTACTAAGTCTAAACGCTCAGATTTTACATTGATGTAGCTGAGAACAGAAATGTTCCCTAATTATTTGTCCTTTTGCTTTTATGAACAGCTCGTTTATGCTTAAAAATGATATCAGTCAGATAGAGGTATATAGGGCTTTTTTGGCTTCCCAGCTGCAGTTATACTGACAAACCCCTCATTTTTCTTTAAGAGTTTAATCTAAGTGGAAAAAAACGAGTTAAGATCTTAAAAAATATCTTTACTGTAAGAAAGCTTGCTGGTACGTTTCTACCAATTAATCTATACCAAGAAAACTCTTTATGTATAGACAAGAGCTAATGTTCATACATACTGAGTAAAGAGAAAATCTCAGCAGCTTATTAGACTCAGTCTCAAAATATGTGTGAGGGGATTTGCCAGAATAGTTTAACATTAAAGATTCTGAACAATGCAATTTATTGTAATGAAGACAGAGTATAGGCAAAGCCTTCTTAAGAGTCTTTGTATTTCCTAAGCGCCTTAGGCAGTTGCCTTTACGCAAAGCAAGTTACAGCGGGGTTATCCATTGTAGACAAAAATGCCTACTTTTTTTTTGCTTTTTTTTCCTAGAAGGTGTATGTATTTGTACCTCACATGACAGATCCATCTCCTTATCTTCTGACAGTTTAGGTCTTCAGAAGATCTTTCATCACCAAAGAGGAAGACATGTTAATACTAGTAGGTTTGGCATAGGATTTCTACTTTTGGGTAGAAAAGCTCAACTGATTGCATTAATTTAGCTACTGTTGTCAGAAATACTACAGTATAATATTGGAAATGCTGTATAATGCACGTTTTTGTCTCTCCTAAGATGTAATGGCTTAGGAAAAGTATAACCTAAGAATTAGCTCCTAACCTATGAGACAGGCCTTTCCAGTGAGATGTAAAAACACTCCAGGTGAAGCCAGTTTTATGAGAGAGACCAAAAAGGAGACAGGAAAGGGAGAACTGAAGCAATAGATAGATTTGTAACTGAGATGCAGGTATAAAAATCTTGGGAACTCACAGCCTAGCGGAGCTGTGACTTGCATCCTGGGGTATTTCTTTGACTCGTGACAGATGCAAAGTCAAGGAAAACTGTGAGTACTCACCGCGTGTTTAAATCTTGCACACCATTCTTTCTTTCTTTCTTGGATTTCTGGCTCCTATCTCAAAAGTAAGATGGGGATCATGTTGTTTAGGGTCTGTTTTTCAGGCCTAAAAACCTAAGAAATAAGTTTGGTCAGTGGCAGCAGTTGGTCTACCTGCTTCGTCCACAAAATAGAGCATGGTGCGGAGATCCATGAACTATGAGTTTTTTATGACTGTGAGTTTATTATATAACCAACATATGAATCATCACA
>WAAD01031734.1:6798-32016 GCA_013389945.1 Fregata magnificens
TGTTTTGAAAAGCAGAGAGAAAGTAACATTTCCTTTACTATATTTCATAGGAGGGTATCTCATAGTATCATGATAGTTTGAGAGCTGAGGTGATCTTGACCTATTTCATTCAGCATTTAGAGAATTTGAATCCATCTCCGGTCTCTTCCTTCTGGAAGAGTGGCTTATATTTCTGACTAATACCTGCAACCAAATACTACTTCTCTGGACTACTAGAGGCTGGCCAGTTGTGGAGGCAAAACATTAGATGAAGAACTTCCAAGAAGAAAATATTTATACAATGGGTAGCAATATAAATACACCATGCACATTTTGATTGAGAAATAAAACCACACANACACTTGGCAATCCAAGGTCTAGAGAATCATATCAAGCCATCTGCTTGTGTCCCTGTAGGGCTGCTTGTAGCGGTGATGCTGTGTTGCAAATACCTCACTGCAACTCACATGCTAGGAATCCTGCATATCTTGGATCCCTTTTTTTTTTTTTTGCTTTTGCCTGCAGGATGGTGGCAGATGTGCAGGATACACATGTGTTTTTCGTAAGTTTGACTATGCTGTAAATAGTTGAAATTACAATCTGTGATATTTTTGGCTTTTCCTGGTATATAATCTTAGAAAATGGGGAAGGGGCCTTTGAGGAAAGGCTGGCACACACTAGAAACAAGGTATAATCTTATTTAGAGAAGAGAAATGCTATTTCCCATAAATAGTTTTTGAGCTAATTGTCTGGCTAACTCTTCTCTTGATAACATATTCCTCTCTTATTGGCATCATACTTGGATACTACACAAGCTAATTGGGGGCTTAACTGACTTTAGGCTGAATTCTTTGCTATGGATACTATGCGTTCTACTCCACAGCAAATGTAAGTTCAGATATGCCGTACCACTGAAAGTCTCTCCACTTTTTTATTTTTTTGTCCTCCTGTCTTCTCTGGCAACTCTCTGAGGACTGATCTTCTTCTTCAGTGGCTATCTTCAGAAAAGAAGATAAAGACAGATTGCAATCGATGTTGGTCACATGGAGGGTTGCAAATCAAGTTTTTGTTCTTACCGCACCTCCACAAGCTGGTGAGATGTGTTATCTTTGGGATTAAGTTTTCCCATGCTTGGTCTGTGCCAAGGAGCACGCTATTGTGAAGAACCTGAGAAATACCCTTTTCAGACCCTGTGTAGTTATTGGGGGAGGTGCAGTTACAAAGCGGAATTGCTGCAGTTCCTAACTGGAGAACACTGCTGGCATTGCTGATGACTTCCATTTTAAGCTACATATCATTACTCCTTTTGGCTCCAAGTTGTAGAGAGTAGGTTAAATGGGAGTAACACTCAGGAGGTGACTGGGGTCAGCAGTGCTATAGGTAATAAAAGAGAGAAATGGGCAGATGATATAAACCCCTGTTTTCTGGTCATTAATGTGATATACCATGTAATCTGACTGATTTTAATTATTCATTATGTTGGAAAGGTTTACGGGAACAGACAAAAAGTCAGCATCTCAGAGCGTAGATCATGAAGCCATTCTGAACTGAGGAGCGTGCAGGAATTTGCTCTTCATTTTGCCTACTTGTGTTTCTCCACTTAATGAAGATTTGGTCCATAGTATCCCAAATGTATCTTGTGTTACTATCATTACTCATTCATAACCAACTGTGTAAATGAATACCTGGCAAGGAGAATATTCCTTGAAGGACTGCGGACAAGAGCATGAAATTTATTTCGGGATGATTCTTGTTAAGCCTTATGTATACCTAAAATTACTTCAAAAAAATTCTGTTGGAAGTGGAGAGAGAACTGCAGTGGCAATAACTGGATCTATTCAAGGTTGAACAGTGGATGATTTTTGAAAGTGCATTTTAGTTTTAGGGGTAGTTTCCAATGCATACATGACGCACTATTTATACTTCTAAAACTGGAATGTGCTTTTCCTGTTTGTCATTTTTATGCACAATCTGAGATCCCATAGTGAAACTTGTCACATTTGTATTGCTTTTTACATGGCAGGAAGGTTTGAATTCAAGTGGCTTCTGTTTCAGATGTAGATGCTGTATTCATGTCAGAGACACAATGCACTTGGAAGGGTTATGCTGGCAGAGTTTTACTTAGCATTTATGTGATGAAGAAACTCTGGATGTTGCTGAGGTTTTATGCAAAATCTTCAGGCTAGATCTGCCAGGCTAAACTGTTCAGTTTTCGGTACTGAACTCAGTGTGTCTTGTTCTCTCTCAGAAAATGACTCTGTTCTGTTCCCTCTCGATGTCTTGTTCTATAAGTGTGTCAGTAAAGCTATGGACGTAGTCTGTTAAATAAATAAGGAAGGAGTGGCTTTCATGGAATCCATCTATTTTCAGGTATGCAGATATTGGATGGGAAAATAAGGATAATGATGAAGAGAGGCCAGGCAGAGACTTGGAACAGACCCTCAGGAGGCCTTGCAGCGAAGACAGCCAGTCCAACTTCCCAAACTTGCTTCTGAAAAGAGATTGGATGGAGAAACCATGCAGGATTTCAGCTGCCTGTGTGGAATTGGTGCTGATGGAATGGCTAGTCCTGCGGGGAAGCACCATCTCCCTGCAGAGCTGCTCCACAGCCCTATGCGGTCTGTTATTCCAGTGGGGAGCTTGAATAAGCATTTAGATGCAGCTCAGAATCATTCCCCACATCTGTGTGCTTGCTTTGGCACACACAGCAACATGCTGACCATAATCCTGTATTAGTGATATCGCCAACCATTCCCCACAGCAACAGACACTGATGTCGCAACTAGAATATTATGACCTCTTGGGAGATCTGACAGGAGAGAAAAGGCTAGATTAATAGGGCAGGTAGATGAGGAGAGAGAAAATTCTTTATTAAAGCCTAAGCCTTTATCTAAATTTCATTGGCTCTTTCACAGAAGAGTTGACAACAAACTCAGACAAGATTGTCATATAAAATTGGTTTTTATTTATTTTTGCAAGTCTAGTCATGGAATCTCTCTCTCTCTCTGTCTCTCTCTCTCCGCCCCTGACNTGCATCCATGGGGCTCCTCACTTTGTTTATTCAGTGTATAAACAAACGCTCTATTTGAGGGCCACGTGGTGAGGAATATGTAGGAATCACAGCAGTCCACATTTGGGTGGGCTGGAGGATCGATCCACAAGATTTCTTTCATACAAACTGTATGTTCCAAGTTAACTGAACATCAGAACAAGTACATTGAGGTATGTTGCTATTTGCTGGGGAAATGCTGTCCATTTATATAATGTAGTATTGTAACTGTAAAGATGATATATTCTTATATGGCTTTATATTTGTATGTGTATGTACGCATGTATCTTCCTTCAAAATCCTCTCTTATTTCCAGTCCGGTAGTTTAATCTGATCAATACTTCCTCAAAAGTTGCAGGTCAGGAAAGGTATATTGTACATGTTGCTCTCCGGAAATTAAATCTGAACTCACTGCATCTGTGACATATCTGCAGAACCCCTCTGAATAACTCTGCTTCTTTACCGGTGTAATTGAGAGAAGGATTTGACTACCTATGGGATTTTTTAAGCTCCTGAGGGAGTAAGGTGTCAGTTCTTATTGAAGGGCAATGGCCATAGGGTGTTTAATTTTCTTAAACTGATTTAAAAAATCTTAACCCAGTGTGAATATTAACATTTGGGTAGGAAATAAGGGTGAATTTATAATCCTCAGTAAAATATATTTGATTGAAAACTTATCAAAGGGAGAAGAAAAAACCCATACTTTGATACAAATTGGTAAAGTTTTGTGAACTTTAGTGAAGCTGCAGCAGTTTATACCCTCAGTCATTTGGCTTAGTAAGTTTAGTTTTAAAATTAAAGTATGTCGCCCACTGAGGCTCTTCAGAAATTAAGAGGAGATCAAGAAGAGGGGAAGTGCAAAGGGAGAAAGAGGAAAAGAAGAAAGGATGTATTGGTATTTTTCAGACATTAGGATTACCTCCCATGCTCTTGGGTGGAAAAAATAAAAAGAAAAACACAACAAAGCTTTGAAAATGTTTTCAGTATAGGACATGAGGTCCTAAAGACTGGTCTTCAGGTTCTTGGGGGAATTAGAAAAGCACTGGTCTGTTCTTGTAGCTGAAATGCAGAAGTACAACTAGTTTACTGCACACCCATTTCCCACCTCTGGTTTTTTGGCTTTCTGCACGTCACTCATTGTGATGTGCTGCTGGTCTTCTGCTAAAAGGACTTGTACTGCCTGGGTTTGCCTTGTGATTTGGTTTCTGTTACTGATATTTTTTTTTTTTTCTCCTTCCATGCATTAGCACACTGCTAGTTTGGGATTTCCATCCACTACGTAAATAGTTCAGCTGGACCATTTGACTGTCATTGTCCTTTCAGACATGCCAAAACCTGCTCCTTAAACTCAGATAGTTATCAGTCACCTGTGCTAACTCTACTTCCAGATCAATTGCATAGAAGTAGCCAACCAGCGATGGCTATGTAGAGTGATTATTGGGATAGATATGCTACTTGTTCATGAAAGTATCAACTTACATGGCTAAACCCACAACATGTTAATCAGTTTAACCAGGTGATTTTATTACCTATATTTCTTCTTTTTTCATTTTCTCCCTGGTGTTTGTTTTAGTTTCCTGCTGACTGGTTTCAAATTATTGATGTTTTCATGAATGTTTATTAGAATGTGTTCTTGCCTCTTAATGGTTTTTTTTTGCATATGCTTTACAAACGCACATTAGGCTATTGAGTTGTACTGGAATGGGTGCTTGTAGACAAAGATGAGACAAATTCAGGTTCAGCAACAGTTATTAGGAGAAATATGTTCACAATATTTATTCCCCTGCACATGGGATGAAAAAAATGACTCCTTGTGTCTGATTCATGCCTAACAAAGCAAAACAGATCACATCCTAGATTTGGAATGTCAAATCACAGGAAACAAAAATAATGAGAAAAACCACTGAATGGGCAATAAGCTTGTAAAAATTATAGGATGCAGACAAGAAGTGTGAACTTCGTGAAATTTCTTAGCTGTTCTGAGTTGTTCACTCAGGTCTACGTGCAAGTGGCTAGTGTTGCGTGCCTTGTGGATTAGGGGGCTTAAGAGGCTCCTGTCTCTGTGGAGGTCTGTTATCTCATGCAGGCAGCTCTCTGTCTGCTTTGTGTACCTGCATGAAACTCATCCGCTGTAATGGTGCAACCACATTGAAAAGGGTGCCAGTGGAGCAGGAGAGAAACACTGACTTTACAGCTGCAAGGAGCAAAATGAAAAACAAAACAGAAAATGGGAATTGAGAACCAAGCAGGGTAGAGGGGATAGGTACGCCCTTCTATTTGCAGCTTGCCTGCATAGCCCTTGAAACCCTGATGATCTATATTGATTTGCATATTCCCTTGTTACGCTACATCCGCTGAACTGTAGGGGCAGCAGTGGGAAACCCTGCATTGCTCCTGTCCTATGAGTAAATAGTGGATTCGAACAGTTAGCATTTTTGACCTATTTTTGGATATTTATTTCCTTGAAACCACTAAATGACTCTGAAATAAAACTCTTTTGACTTCTCCAAGCTGTGAGCACTGAACAGGTTAAAAAGGGAAACAACCTAAAAGCTCTGTTTCCTTTGCCTGAAAATCCACTGATGCAGGATGAAATTAAAGGCTATAAATAGCTCCTGTCCCTTCAGCTTCATCATGCAAGCTTCGGCTGTGTGCAAGGATTAGAAGAAGACAGAATGGATTTCTGTGTGGCGTCAACAAGAGTCAAGGATTATGCCCACTGTGCACATTGTATTGTTCATTTCTCATGGGCCCTTGCAGGGAAATTAAATCCCTTCTGATGCTCAAGGTGCAGGGAGCAGAGTCCGCTTTGAGCAGGACACGTGCATTGCAAAGCAATTTTACACAGTAGCACTTAGCTTCCTGTGGGTCTGCAGCATCAAGCCATGGCTTCGTTTTTGTACAGGCAGACAACCCAGCACAGATCATAGTAGCAGGGGCTGGGGCTTTCCAGACTTTGACCTAGAGCTAGTATCAGTGAAGTTCATTGCTACTGAACACATTTTGAAAATGAGTTGTGTGTTTGTTCCTCATGTCGCCAGTCCTTCACTCTGTTCCCTTCTCTTGTGCAAATCCTGTGTTGCGTGAGTACTGTGCTGTAGTGACTAGTGTCGGGTGAGAGAGGGCTTTCACAGAGTTAACTGCAAATAGACCCTTGTGATATATGTAAGGCTCTTGAAGAAGGGATGCCATTTCTTTCCTTAGAGGAGCGTTCAAGGTTGCCATGACATTAGCAGCGTGAAAAGTTATTGCATCTTTTCTCTTTTCTCCACTTGCCTTTTCTGCCATGCATCATGTGTGTAATTAGAAGACATTTGTTTCAAGGAGGAGGGTTATAGTAAATTTCTCTTTATTATTTACAAAAAAGTAGAAGTGTTTAGCAACAGTATTTGTCCAAAAGGTAGGCAGATAAATAAACAAACAAACAGCTCCTTTTTGGAGCAGTTTATGAAACTTTTGCTTTTTCAGATTCCTGTCCTGTGAGATGCAGAAGCCCACTTGCTTGCAACTCCTGTAGGTTTAGATGAGGTTTGATAGTGCAAAGCATCTTTCAGAATTGGATCCTCAGCTGCATGTGTATTTAGAACTGTATAACTACAAGTACTATTAATACCTCTGCTTTATGTACGGTAATTTCAGTGGAGAGAAGGGCAAGAGAGGAGTATCTTCAGACTGCCACCTTATTACTTTATGAATAATAGCTGATGTCTTTGCTCTGAACATTTAAATAAGAAAATAGTGGTAGTAATTGTTACTAGCCAATAACAAGATTTTATCTACATCTTATTTTTTCCACATCATAAATATATCTTAGGACTGCTAGGATTACAACTTTGTTGTGGCAACACTGTAATTCTTCCACTAAAATGTCTCTAAGTCAGCATTATGGCAGCATGAAAACTTGTCCCAATAGTCAAACCCTTCCCCAACAGCCTCCCTAAGAAGAAAAATGGCTGAGGATGTAGAAGTTGCAGTAGTCAGAGAAAGCAGGCAAAAACTTTTTCAGATCGAATAAAGCAATTTTGTTGTTAAGTCTTGTGGATACATCTAGTATTACAGCGTGCATGTTTAAATTGCTGCTTCTAACAGCTAAGAGCAAGAAAGATTGGTCCTTTTTTCTGACCTTGTAGTCCTGTTGACCACATCTGCTGATGTGATGGAAACCATATTTCCATCTCCTACTGTAGCACTGAGAAGAGCATCAATCCTCTGGGAATTCAGCAGGTAGAAGGAAAAATCCTATCCTTTCCTATACTTTGAAGCCTAAACAGATGTGTGCTAACCATTGGACTGTGAACCTACCACTTTTGCAGAAATGTGATTTTTATTTTTATTTTTTTCCTGTTGAAAACATTAGCACACTGTGGTGTTCGGACTTCCTTCAGTGGGACAGTGGATGCGAATCTGATTGAGAGGACTCACTGACTGGTAGATCTCAAGATCATTCAGTCAATTCCCTGATTTTTTTTTTTTTTTTAAGACACATCCATTATAGGCACATCCATTGTAGCTGTCCCGGTATGAGTGTGTATCAGTAATTGCTTTTAAAACATTAAAATAAAGAACAAATAGGAAAACAAGGAATGCAGAATTAAGGTTGTATATCTTAGAAGAGCTGGGAAAGCTACTTGTCTCTGCCTTGAATAAGCAATGAGAAAAGTTAGAGGCTTTTGCTATGTTGTTCGTTTGTTCACGTTTAATGTCATCGAATACCGCTAAAACAAAAAGCCTTGATTTGGACTCCCTAGTTACTATAAAGAAGTTGGAAAGGCTGCTGGATGCAGCTATTCATTACAGTCGGGCTGTGTTCCCTCTCCCATTGCCCTTGAAAATGGAAGCTTACTAGGGTCCTGCTGATCTGCTGTCCCTGATAAAGCTTCTCATTGCAATGCAGAGTAATCAAAATAGTAATCTGGCTAACAGCTCCAGCGCTTTGAGCAACCATCCACTTGCCTCATTGAGGCACTGCTCAAAGAGACTCCAGTGACGCAGATTTGACTCTCATTTGGTTCTGTCAAGGATGGCCGCTATTAAACAGCTCTTTTGTCAGCTATGTAAAAAGCCTTTACTGGTCCAAACTTGCCTGCAGTTTGTACTTTGGAAGTTCTAGTGACTAGAACTTTGTGAATATTTTTGTTGTAATATATTTATTGATTACTTTTCCCCATGGGTGAGCTAAACAACATTTTATCTCTGTGCTCAGTGGCAAAGGAAAGTTTATTTCTCCTCTCCAAAAGTTACTGCAAATGTCCTAAGGGTAATATGCGATGTACTGACTGCAACAGAAAAACAAAGACTATGTTGTCACATGTAGACAGGAGGAAGGGTAGGAGGGCAAGAATGATTTATTCCATTCGTTCTGAGTCCTACCTGTTTTATCGTTCCATATAATGTAATGCTGTAAACCAGGAGTCCTAATGGAGTAAAGTGCTTCAGCCAGAGGCATGTAAGAATATCAATTAAACATACACTTGAAAAATTCCATTGGGAAAGTAAGATTAGTAGCTGCCGTTGCAGAATGTTAACCTCCTTTCCCCCACTTTGCCCTCACTTCTTTTCTGGGCTTCTCTTCCAAGCTCCAGCTCCTCACTCCATGAACTGTATCAGAATGGCAGTTCTCCAAAAAGACCCTTCAAGGACTTGCTGTTTGGGGCCCAATTCTGCATCAGTCTAGAAATTAGGTAGCCCATACTTCAACTGGAGTAGACTACCCCATTGACTTCAGTGAACGGGAACAGACTCAAATCCTGTAAATTGTTTTACTACCAGAAGATAAGGCAGTGACTATAAGCATGACCACTCCCCATGGGGTGGATGCCCAGTGGTGAGGGCTCTGTGGAGCCTAGAACTCATTGTGTATCATACCATTCTGCATATCTCTGATGTAAGGATGTGTTCCTGAACAGACAGATGGTATCACCCACCAGGGGATTATCAGGTCCTCCCCGGTGGAAGTAAAAATCTACACTCAGCACTTTCTGAGAAGAGGGAAGAAATAGTACAGCCAAACTCCTGAAGAGACTAGCCAGCTGCTGCCTTGCCATTTTTGACCCTATCCTTGACGTAGCTCTTTGTGAAACAAATAGTGCAAAATGGCATCATTTCTCCCCAGTGAAACCTTAAAATATGTAGGATGTGGGCAAAGGAGTCGGAACCATTACTATTCCTAGACATCCATCCAGTCAGACGAGCAGATGGAAAAGCACAAACCATTCTCAGAGAGAGTAGGAAATATGGACCAATGCCTATAGCTCGATTTCTATGCCAAAAAACCCAGTGTGAAATCAGCAAGAGTAGGGATCCCAGTAGGCAAAGCGACCAAATAATGCTCAGTTTAGTATCTGATAGAGGAAAAGACCTAAAATACCTTGACTTACAATATGATTATATAAAGTTTGTCATCTGAAAAAATCTTCTTTGCTTTTTGAAAAATGAGAGAAAGTCTTAATCTGATGGCTGTAGAAATTTGACAGGTGCCCATTTTGTAGAATCTGTAATCAGGACACTCTTGTGACCAGGAAGACTTGACTAATCCTGCAGTGCACCAGACTCTACATCTTGCGTGTTTGTGAATTGAAAATGAGAATAAAGACAGCAGTGCTGTTGCTTGTGTGTAGTGTTATTAGCTGTGTAAAGAGGTGGTAGGTTGAATGTGATGGACAAAGGCTGTGAGGAGATGACAGACTAAAGATATGAGTTGAGGCAACAGACATATGTAAGCAACTTCAGTGTTTGCAGTTACTGAAGTTAGAAGTCTTTGCTAGGCTGATTACATTTTGAGATGCTTATTAAGAGAACAGAGAAGGGGGATAGAACCCAGTGTGTGACAACGAGCTGTACTGTTAACAAGCTGTGCTATACAAGATGGAATGGAAGGAAGGAAGAGTGAGGAAAGATAAAAGACACAGAACAGGCGGAGGCTTGACAAGAAGGCATGGATTAACTATTGCTAGATGTCAGCTATTTGTGGAACAGTAGTTATTGCATGGCTTGAATAAGATACCATTGAGGAAGAATATGTCAATCTAGATGACTGAAGATATGGCTGGAGGGGAAGCAAAAAATAAGGAAAGACATTCTTGCAGAAGGCAGGTGTGATCATAACTCAAGCCATTGCTTCCTTACAGCGCTGACCACTGTCTTTACCAGGTTCTCCGGAGAGTCTGAAGTGCACTGAGGAGGTTTGAAGTTCTCATTCCAGATGGATCATGCAGATACTGAAAGTTGTAATCAAGAACTTCAGTGTGTCAGCCATATTATGCTGCGTGAGCATTGCCTGAGTGCAGTCAATTAACAGGGCAAGGAAGACATACAGTGTGAGAAGCAAATGGAAAGATCTGACTGGAGGTGTGAAATAGCTTTCTCCACAGGATTATTTTCTAGACATGATGTAATCCAAAACAGTGTCTGCTTGCTCATATCGGATTGGAGCATCTGAATCTGTAGCTGGCAGGTCTTTCCACGTGAAGGAAACAAGAAGACAAGGTAATGTTAGAAAGGGACCATGTTAGATCATGCAATGTGGCTCTTAGTGAGACCATTGACAGAACTGTGGAACTATTTCCAGTAAAGTAGGGTAAAAAATCCATCAACCATGTTTCTGAAAATTTCAAACTGGCTAAAAAATAATAAAAAAAAAATAGCCTGGACAGATGGTGATAAAGGTGTTCCACTTTGCCTGTATGGAGCTGACATGCTGATAATCTTGTATAACTAAAGCTTGACTGTAGGGTGGAAAAAAATTTTCAGTAGATTTGTTTACCAGTGAGCTAGTAAGCAAAAGCAGACAGGATATTTACATGTCAACCTGACATAAACTGGTCGTAACATGACATAACTTGATCATAACCAGCAAGTGCCTGAAATGAGCATTGCCGAAGCTGCATCAGAAACTAAGTTTTAGACTAGGGAAAGGCTGGCACGTTTCCTAAAAGCAATGGGATATGCTGGCCAGCACCGAGCATTGTAGCCTAGAAAACTGACCTCTGAATGAGTAGTTTGCATCTTTCAACTCAGTCTTTTTTTTAAACATCATTTAAAAACAGTTGTCAAGACTTAAAGCTTAATCATTCCTCTTGCATTCTATCGAATCAAAGCCTTTTCCAGGCTGTTTTAAAAAGGTATTAATATGTTTACTCAATATTTATGGTTGTTGTACAACCTTTGAAGTAGGGAACAGTGGAAATGTTAATAGATAGCGAGGAAGGTTGCCTAGTGATTTTGTTGTAGAGGATGTCCTCTGCTGAGACTCCTTAAAACAGTCATTCATAATGTATACCTGTGCTTCTGAGAGCAGCAGTGCCCCACCATGAGACTGTGTTTTCCCTCTCTGTGATACAGGGAAGAGGTAAGGCAGGAATACAACGTGTCGTAGCTCCCATGAGAGCTGTACTTCATTTTTTAGGCTGATGTTTTAAGGAGCTGTACCTTTTCATCTCAGAACAGACACTGGTCAGCACTCAAAGAGGGCAAGACCAAAGTGTTTTTTCTAAACCAAGACAAGCCCCATGCACAGCTTCTTTATACAGGGGATCTAGATTCTTTCACAGAATTACCATTAGGGTTAAGTTCTTCCTAGACACATAGACAATGTTTAGCTTGGTTCTGTTCCATGGTGAATAATTTATACCTCCCTCTTCCTCCCTTTCTACACCATGTCATGTGAGGTAAAGCCACCCTGAGACTAGATTTCATAGGATTCCTTCCTTCATGACTTGTGCTTCTGAAAAATATTACCCACAACGCAGGATTCCAGAGAGGTCTTTGAACTTACTTTCATTTCCTTAGTGGTCATCCTTTTGCTCCTTGGATCTGTGGTTACAGAGAAGGAAATAGTGTACGTACTTCATTCTCAGGCTTCACTGGCTGGTAGGAAGCAGGTGAGAGCCACACCAGTGGATAGGATGTGCACTCCCTGGTCTCCAGCAGATCCATTTTGTTATTTCCTCCCCTGCCCTCCCCCTCGCCCCTTATTCACAAAATCTCAGACCTTGAAAGACATTTAAGTATCTGTCACCCATAGAAAACAGTGAGAAAACAGCTGCCTAAACCACCTCATTCTTCATCTGTGAAAGAGGGAGTAAATATTATTTCATGTTTATTATGAGCATAATTATACTAAAGATTGTAAGGCACTCCATTACCTTAGCAATGGCAGGGAGGAGTCCATATTTATTAGAACAGTATAAGATCAATATCATACCCTATTACACTGTTTCAGCCAACTACTACCTCAGTTCATAAGGTACTGGAACAATAGACTGTCACAGGAGAGTTAATGGATTGTTGACCAGTGACCTTCTACATTATTAAAAACATAATGTTTCCTATATTTTGTGGGCTTTGCTGTTTGGGTGCAGAATGCAGGTGACCTTTTGGGAAAAGAGCTTTTCTGTATGTGTCCAGAAGACATTTTTAGAAACAATGTAATATATTCTTATGCGCTCTTTTGCTTCTTCAGACAGTCCATGTCTGCTTTATGTACAGTGTCTGTTGTGCTCTTTTTGTTTGATTTTTTTGGGATTTTTTTCAAATAGCACATTTACCACTGAGTTTTGTGTACCTGGAGACGAGGTCTCACCCACTTGGAGTTATTAAAGAGCCTATTGACTCATTTAATGAAAGAAGAGATTTTAGACCCAGTTTTCTGGGCAGAATTCCAGGTTGGGAAATCATGTTTTTCTCTCTGTTAATGTCTTCTCCCCATCTACTTAAATACCATGCCTTTCACTCTGTGTCTTAAGCAGTTTTGTACTATTGCCCCATTTTAGTAAAGAGCTATCACATTTCACTATAAAAGACACTGCATTTCAATGATAGAAAAAAATAGTCTAATATTCACCTTTTGAAAAGTGCTTTGGGATTTGCTCAGATAGATCCTGTATAAATATATGTTTTGCTCTATAGTGGTCTGTTTAACCACTTCTCCTTCAAATTAGAAAACTTGTCCTGTTTCCAAGAAGAGGTGCCAGGTATGACTTCAGGCTTACGTATCCTCCTGGATTTTTTGAGATCTTTGTTCACTGACTAAGAATATATTTATGTAGGTTTTAAATATTGCCATGTCTGTGCTCTGGGATTATAGATATTTCTGTTAATTAGTTGCCAGTAGGCAGCCAAACAATATTCAGTATGAATATCCTTGTTGTGCTTGCACGTTAAGAGTCATTGCTTTGTCTGTGGATTGTGAGCAATTTGATGCAAGTATTCAGTACTCAAAATCTGATCAGGTTGGATACTTGGATACTTCAATCACTTTATTCATTCTAGAGTGGGATTTGTCTTGCCTAACTAAACATTTTAATGGAAGTCTACTTTAAGGTACTTATGTAGGCTCCCATGAATAAAAAGAAACATGGGAAGAATACACACTACCAGGAGAACTTATAGGACCCTCTAACAGTGAAGGGAAAATAAGTCAGGGAAAAAAGATAATATTTTCTTTCACCCTCACATTTGTCCTGTATCTTTTCATTATTGGAGGCTGGGGTATTACTTCAAGCAATACTGTAAGATATTAATGTGATTGTGTTCCTTTAAAAATGTTTATGTCCCTTCACTTCCCTCCTTTAGATTTCTGCAAATAAAATCATTACTAGACTCTTTCTAGAGACTGAACTCGAAAGGGTGAGGAACATGGAAGGGCAGAAATCAATTTCTTTCATTTGTGTGAATGTAAAGGCCATAGCTCCCTTTGAGTGTACAGCTGAAGGCATGTTTCCTTTGCAAATAAACTGAGCAACTCGATGTATTGTTTTCCCACTTTGCCTGTAATTGTTTTGAATTAAAGGGTGGATGCAGCCCTGAAGAGCTGGAGAAAGAAACCTGCAGGTAGGGATGTCCAGAGGATGGGTCTGTGTTGTTTCATGTACATGAGTGGATGGTCAGAGAACAGCATACTGCTGTAGCAGTTCTGTTTACTGGTTTCTGTGCTGCACATCTGCAGATATCTGCGATGCCTAAATCTTAATAGTTCAAGGCTTTCCTTTCTGCTTCCTGTCTCCATAATCCATTCTGATCTTTTAGCTGGGGCAGAGACAGCAATGCTCCTGTATTAAACCTATTTTGGAAGGAGCGTTTAGCAGTTGCTGTCCTCTCTAAACTCATTAATTCAGGTGAATAGCAAGCAGAGGGAGAAGGTGGCTTTGCCTGTGTTGCCATACTGCAGTCTTTCTGTGCTGCAGAGCCTGAATGAGGAAACAGGGGAAAGAGGCAGCTGTGTTAGCCCGTTGTCACTGCCATCACTAATAGAACACGATCATTTCCATCTTTTCCCATCTGCCTATGGGGGGAGAGGCGCTGATAAGGCTTTGGGATTGGTTACAATCTACTGAAATCACAAAGCAGATGGATATTGAGCAGATAAGCGTTAATCTGTCCTGGGAGAGGATTAATCGGGTAAAAGATGGCAATCTATGTGTGCGTGTGTGCATGCGGGTGTGTGCACAAGGGGGCGGGGGCGGGAATGGTGGGCAGCTGGTGCTGCTGTCATCTCTTTTGGTCCTGCTTTTGTCTTGCTTGTGTGCCACAATGGCAAATAAGGTCGGTTTCCTACAGAAGTCTTATTTGTCTAATTTTCACTGAACTTTGACTTCAAAAGCTGGGGAGAATGTCTTATGTTTTTTAAACAAGCTATGTCTTATTTTTCACCTCTTTAGCTTAATAACTCAGCTTTTCTTTCTTTTCATTGCTGAAACGAATTCTGTAGCATTTCATTGTCTACTTTTCCTCTTTACTTTTAGCCAAGATACTGTTTCTTCATAGTTTGCAAGCATGGTCTTTTCCCATTCAGTGTTTACGTGACATTTGATTTAAGTTATTCTTCTGACGTCTACAGCATTTTATCTGAGAATCTCTAAACGTTTTACAGGCATTAGTTAATTAATCCTCACAACATCCCAGAGAGGCTAGGTAAGCATTAGAGACCTGGTTTCTTCTTTTTTTTTTTTTTTTTTTTTNTTTTTTCCTCCCCCCGCCCCGAGCATTTGAATACCTATAGCACCTCTTGCCTGAATTTGGAGTTACAGTGCTAAGCACTTCTGAAATTCAGACCTTATATCCATTATTGAGGGGTATGCTGTGACACAGGGCAGTGGGATCAAAACTGAACATAAAAGTGTATCAGTGACAAAGGTGGGAATAAACCAATGAATCCAGCCTTTTCCTCCTCAACCTTTTTTCACCACAAAATATGGTGCTTTTCTGATGCTGCACGTTGAATGCTAGTCTCTTGTTTCTCTCTGAAATACAGCTATGCCTTTTTCTGCCTCCCAGTTGTGGTTCACATGGTTCCTTTTTCTTCATATCCCTCTGTATCTCTCTCCTAATTTGCTTTTCACTGTAGAAGAATATGTAGTGTTGCCAGTGTCCTCTCTCAGCTATCTTCTGACATGCCTGTTCTTTTCACTGGCTTGGTTGGCAGCATGTATGAAAGATCTGGCAGCCTTGTATAAAGCTGGAAGATTGTAAAACTGCTGGGATTATGTGGAGCACATAAAGGCAAATTCTGTCCTGCTGTTCTGCCTTGGGGTTAGGTCTCAGTGTCTACACTGACTTTTACCAGTGAGTGGTTGAACAGCATGACGTGGTTTATGTATGAGAGGTATAATTGCGTGCCATGACCAGATTTTCAGAGGGGGCCTTAACTCAGTGTCTTCTTTTTATGCTCTCTGAACATTTATTTCCATATGCAAATGAGCTCAATCACAAAGACGTATAAAAAGAGCCTTTTGCAGATTTAAAACTCAACCAATCTGTCTATTTCTATAGCAGTAGTATGATAAATGAACACCATCTTTCGTAAATTGTGTAGGCATTTAGGGGCTTGTTTCATTCATCAGGTCTGCACAGTAAAGATCCCTGAAAAACTGGAACCAGGTATCTCTATGAGCAATTTGCTTTGGGTGGACTGGAACAGACCAAGTATGTGCAGTATCTTTGATCGGTCTTGGGTTTTCCTCCTTCCTCCCTCCTCCCTTGAAGATAAATATTCAAAATAATTTTTTCAAAGCAAAGTACAGAGGTTTTACTGTTGCAAGCCTGGGATGGGTAGCAGTTGTTAGTGGCTCTGCGGCTAGGTGAGTCCTGAGGCACACTCTGCCACATGTCCTGGAAACATCAGTGATGTCCCTGGAGTGTGGGCAACAGCAGCAGAATTCTTCCCACTGTAAACTGAGCCCGAGTTGTCTTGTCCTATGTCAGCTGTCTGAAGGTGCCTTCTGTTCCTTTTAGAAGCTAGCCCAAAGAGAAGCAATATTTTATTTTCTGAGTATGAATTCAGGTCTCATTTAGTATTAATCACCAATATTTAGGGGAATTCAGGTGAAAGTTTTCATTTTGCCACATTTTTGTAATAAACCAGTTGCTGTCCTAGGACTGGTGTGCTGGTTATCTTTGTTCGGTCTTACTGGGGAACTTGCCAAAGGCATGAGAAAAGAGTCAGAGTCAGACAATCGTGAACTAGCAATAAGATGCAGGTTTTATTTTTATTTCTTTTTACAGTTATGATATTTTATCAATGGTACAAATTGATAAGGAGGAGTTTCCCTCTCATAAATGAAGACTGGATATCTTTTAAATTATGCAGCCTGTAGTCCTGACCACAGTTTGCAGGCTTGTTATGCAGGAGATTGGATGAGGTAATTAGAATGGTTCTTTCTGGCCTCAGATCTCTTACCTGAACAGGAGAGGTCAGGGGTCTCCAGACTGGAGATGCTGTTTTGAGTCACCTGATGGTCTTTTTTCCACATATTGGGGTGGGGAATACATTCTTCTGTCTTTAATCTTCCTGTAATTTGTAATCCTTCACTGAGTTTCTAAACTGTCCTGATGTTGTTTCACAAGTTTCCTGTGGTCAAACAGTTTGCCAGAGTTTGCTGTGACACATGTGACACCTTCTGAGACATCAAGTTATTAAAGCCAAGGGGACACACTGGGAAAATAAATTGCCACCAGCATGAACTGAAGTAGAAATATTTGTTAACTTGCTGTCAGATGCAGATTTTTTTCTTTCCTAAGAAAAATTACAGAGTCTTTAATTTTTCTTCCAGCCCTGTCATTTTGATGATTATTTTCTTTACTTCCTTACCGTTTTGTTCTGCATCCTTTCAGTCACCTTTAGGAGGAGCTTTTTCTGTCTCATTATAATTTCCTTGATTTGGAGTGCTTAAATAGTTATTTTGTAAAACCCTACATTTCTGATCGTTAAGAGGACAGAGCAAGATTGGATTCTAGCAACAAACGTTGAATATATAATGTTCATCGAAATCTGTCTCATAAAGGGCTGGATCCAGGGCTGCACTGGTCAAACAAAGAAGAGAATTCTGTTTTGATTGCTGTGGCTTAGGATGAAATGCAAAATGGTGTTCTACTAATTTTCCTTTGAAATAATTCTCCGTCTTCTTTTTCAGACCCAAAGTGAGGGCTCTCTTCTTTTATCAAGGCAAGGCTTGGCAGAATCTGTTTCACATAATAGAGTAAAATAAAAAAAAAATAATCTGCAATGGATTTTCCCTTTGTAATTTTTCAACAAGTTTGAAAAAGAGACAAAATTTCTGTTCTAGGTGAGAATGGATGTGTATGTCCAGTCGTTAAGAGGTGGTCTTAAATCAAATTTAAAACTTTCTTCATATAGCTTTAATGACACTCATGACAGAGTCAAAGCAAGCAAAAATAGAATGAAAATTGGAAATCTGCATTTGCTTTCCCCACTGTCTTTCTTTTTCCAGTGAAATTCAACTCTGAATGCTTCAGTTAACACTTCAGTCCGCTGAAGTGCAGCTGACGTGGTAATCAAGGTACCAGCCATATCACTTCTTGCGCTGTTGTAATTCCCTTCCCACAATGGAATTTGCTCTTAAATATCAGGCAGGTAAAGATGAACCCTATGGAGGAAAGTGTTATATTTGGTTATATTGTGCAGATTTATTCTGGACTCTTGGACTCTATAATCTTTAGTGTCTTAGACAAGAGGAAGAGGGCTGCTTAATTAGATGTTTACATGACTTTATTAAAGTAGAGACAGTTATGAATTAAGTTAGTGCTTCCCATTGTATTTTGAGGGGGTATATGTAGTGTACTAAAGTACTTAGGCACCATGGGTATGGCATTAGAACTCGCAGTGTACAAATAAATGTTCCAATTCATCTCATTTGAGAAAATTGGAGCCCTTTTGGCTATGCTGGGATCAGTCAAGAAACTGAAATATAGATTCTGTCCCTATTTGCATGAAATGTTTTAATTACTTAACTTAGAGAGATGATCACACTGGGAAATACTTAATATGAGATGCCAAATCCTTAGCAAATATAAATTGACATAGCTCCATTGAATTCTCCAGCCAAGGGCTAGAGCTGATTGAAAAACAGGAAACGGCAATGAAAAAAATCAACCAGTTGAAATACCTACTTTGATTCAGTTCCGTTTGTTCCCAAAGTTTTTATTTTGTTTTTGTTTTGTTTTTACTTTTGATATTTTTTCTTATGGTCTGTGGCAGACTTGTCACTTTTTTTTCTTCTTTAGGTTTGCTTTTCTATTTTTGCTGGTATAAAAGAGAATATGAAGGAACAGAGAATATATGTGACCAAAAAGATGAGAACAACTCAATTTGGAATTTTCCATTCCATGAAAGTGGCAGATTCCTTTTGTTACAGTTTTTTTTCAGTATAAATGCATGTTGTTCCTGTAAACTTGCAAGCAAACCTGTTGAGTGAGAATGTTGCCAAAGTATCTTAAACAAGTACCTTTATCATTTTCACTTCTTTATGCTAATTTTTCTGGCCCTTCAGGTGGTGATATACTGCTTGGTTCAGTCCTGTCGTGTATTATCAGGATGGTCTCATTAAGAGTGGAATAGGAAACTTGACACACAGCCACTCTTAGGCCTAGGAGTCCTCTTTTTCCCTGAGAAGAATGCAAAATCCTAATTTAATGAGATTTTACTTGAAGCAAGATACTTCCAGCCTGCTTTTCCCCTTCCCCCTTCATTTCCTAATGTAATTGTTTCTGGTTTTCTGCCTTCTCACTGTTAGAAATGTCATGTTGTTCAGTTATCAGCATGCTCATTTGGAGAAGTTTATTAAAGGTGACATAGAGTTTCTGACATACTAGTGGCAGGAAAGTAAAATGAATTTCATGGCTCGTTTGGTAAAATGCTCCTTTTTGAACTGGTGGATTTAATGTGACTATTATCTGCTCAAGAAAATTGTTGCCCAAAAGAGACAGAGTGTTTTAGGTGAAAGTAGTAATTAATGAATATGGAGTGGGAAAGATGGTTCAACTAAATAAAGTTGCATGAGATGATTTAAAGCAAGTGGAAGTTTTCTTGTGTTACTGGAACCACGCTGCACTTTGTTGATTTGTATTTTGCGTAGTTGAACAGCATTCAGGTGTGTGGTTCATCTTTAGTTTCACTGTCATACCTTAAACAGTTGGAAATTACAGGCCTTTCCTGCATATGTGACTTCTGATTTGTCCCTATACCCCATTTCATGTGCAGCTGCAGTGAGAGATCTGGGTACATACTGAAATGCATTATTCAAGGGTACTCACTGTCAGTGCTTTCTAGGATGTTCATCTGAGTCAAGCAGGAAATCTAGTTGACTGTAGCCAGCTCTTCTTTCAAACCAGAAATTCTCAGTTCAGAAGTTAGTCCAAATCTTTTATTGCTTTATGCAAGCAAAAATTGAGACTAAGACCCTAAATTTATTTGCTTGAGAGCATCTACTCAAAAATGTTGTTGTGAGGGATATGGGGGGGAGGCCTAAATGCATTCTTTAAGGCAGATCCTGCCTTAAGGCAGCAATTAGGGAGGTGGCAAGGAGGTAAAGGAGAAGAATTCTGCGGCTGTTGAGCTGGAGGGAGCAGCCCTGTTGAGATTTCACTGGAGTGCAAAGAAGCATGGCTTTCAGTGAGTGGTGTGCAAGGCCTGCACGTGCTCGTGTGCATGTCTGAACTCTTCAGTCAGGACTCATTCCTCTCAAGATGCAGGACAGTGAACTGTGGGGAGCAGAACTTTGTAGCTGCAAAGTTGACTGTAGCTGTCATGGCTAACTCAGTAGCTGCTGCTGTGGACTGCCCTGTTCCCAGCTGCTCCACAAGCAGAGGAGTCATACTTAGTTCAGGGACAATTTGGAATGTGTTTGTGTGTTTTGGGGAATAAATGGCAACAAAATAATAAAACACTTCTTTATTTTTCTGACACTGTTTTATAGTTCAGTGCCAATTTTTCTTTTCATCTTCTATTCTTAGAATTGATGCAGTCCCGAATGTATTGAATCACAGGCCCCTGTTGTCAGGATTGGGAGGATGGTCCATGATGATTTGAGAGGTGCCTCTCAGTCCATGCAATGACAGTTTGAAACCTCATGTTTTTGCACTGGCAGATGTTCAGTGGTTGTAAAAGTACAAATAATGGAGGAGGGAAGGAACAGATTGCAAAAACTTACTATGAATATTTTAGAAATGTGTTTCTTTCAAATAAATACTAGAAGATAAATTAAAGCAAATACTTTCCTTCAATATTTTGTGTTTTGAAGACGGTTGCTATTTTTGGTATCCAGACTTGGAAAGTGATAAATAATCATGTTTTTCTGTAGCTAATGGCCACTGTTTTAGAGTTTTCTTTTAGGTTGAGGTGAAGGGAGAAATAGTGATAGAACAGAAACAAACAAAAAAGTTGCAAATTTCTGATCTCCATTGGTTTGGATGAGGAATGGTGAGAACATTACGTTTTATGTACAGAATGTGAATCAGACCTTAACACCCATTCTACTGTACCAAAAAGGAGATTAAAAATGTAAAAGCTGTCATAAGGAAAGTGCTTGGAGCACTAGAATGCCAATATGTGTTCTGGCAAAAGAACTAGGCTACGCAGCTATGTGCTGCACTGGCAAAAGCTGTGAAATCAAATAAATAAATCTGTTTTATGTATGCATACGTGCGCACACACATGCATACGTGTGCTTGTGTGAAAGAGAGCTGGGCAGAATAGCTGTGCAGGATGGTTCCTAGCTGAGCTGCCTTTTCACTGTTGCTAAATGTGTAGCCCCAGCCTGCCTATTGCTGGCAGTTGAAAGACTGAAGAAGAGCGAAAGAAAACGTATTAAAACATGTTGAGCTGCAGTAATAGCAGCAGTGATGCTTCCTGGACCTTCTCCATCTTGGGAGACCATAGATGTTTCCAGGAACAACTGTGGGGCCTGATCTAAGGCATATCTAATTATTCTAAGACATGATGGAGGCTGTGTGTGCAAGGTCTGTCATTGTTCTGCCCAAGCAGTGGTGCATGAATGCAGGCATTTGCATGGGCTGTCTTCTGCATTTATAATTGACTGTTTTGGTTGAAAAGTTACTATTTCTTTTAAAAATTATTATTTCTAGTGTGCATAGTTCCAAGGGAATATATACTGCACATATATACTGCTTTATCAGCTCTTTCTTCCCTCAGGTCATACAAATTTTTCTTTTACTGCAACTGCTTACTGTTTTTTGAAGAGATAGGGCCAGCAAAGCTAATTTCCTTGGAAGTGGAGTCAGCTCAAGTGGAACCAAGCTGAAGGGGAGTGCTCATCTGCGTTACAGTCAGCTCGTATGATAGATGTAGAAAAAGCTGAATGTCAGGGTTTATTGTGGAGTTCAAATAGTTGTGCTTTGTGTATTCCTGTCTGCAAGACAAGGTACTTTAAATAATGTTATGCTTTTTGGCTGGTAAAGGTGGGAGACAATCTGAGGAGAGTGCAGGTGTGAAAGGTTGGTGACTTGCCTGAAGTCACCTAGAAACCTAGTGGCAGAATCACAAGAGGAATGCAGCTCCCATGAGACCCAGTCTGTGCTTAATATAATTTATTTTCATTGCTCAAAGTATACTCTAACTTTAAATAGCAACGCTCTCTCATTTAGTCTCAGTTTGTAGTCTGACACATAGTATACCACATCTAGCAGTGGCTGCAGTTATTTAATGTTTGATCCTTTTTCGGTATATATGTGCCCTTTCAAAATGTTTCAGGATGGAAATAGATTTGGACTTGATCCTCGTTTCACCTGCATCAATACAAATCTGAAGAATTTCAGCCTGCATCTTGTCCTTCCCAAAAGACTTCTGGGATTTGGAGAGATGTTTGCAGAAGAAGAAATTGCGAGGAATGCAAAGCGCGTTGGTAGAAGTTGTGACAGACATTGCATACCCAGGGCAGTGTTTCTGGAAGAGTCATTCAGCAATTCCAAGCCTCTTTTAACATAACAAAATTGACGATAATTAATAATGTCTGTGGTGTCTGATTGTCTTGGAATCATTGAATCATTAGATTTTACACTCACCACTCTGTGAGATGGGAAGCCATTATTTGCATTACACAAAGAAGAAACTAAAAGATGTAATAAATTGAGCAACTTGTTCAAAGTCACACAGAGAATCATTAACTGAAGAGGGCTTGAACCCAGGTGTCCTGAATCCTAACCCCATGTCTCATTCACTAAGCGATCCTTCATAGCAGTTCATTGTCTCGTGTCATACAGGGCTTTGCCTTGAGGGCTCATGAGCTCTAGCCTTTTTGTAACAAAGCTATTCCAGTAAAAAGATTATTTTTCTTGGGAGAATCTGCTCTTTCAGTAATTAACTTTTTCTTTTGGACATATGAAATATTTTTGAGTTAGATCGATACATATATGCAGGAGGAATATGACAGGGATGCATGAACACATGTAAAAAACACCAACCCAGGGGTTGAGTAAGTGCTCCACACCTTGCTGAGAGTAATTTAAAGTAACATTGCCCTCACTATAATTCATCTCATTGTTCCAATGAAGCAGACTAGCATGGGGTCATATTAATAATTCAAGCAGTCTTACCCCTCAGCCTTCTTCCTCTTCAATAGGATTAGCACTTAGCAGGACACCATTGTTTTAGCTTTTGAAGACTTTAATTGGTGTTTCAAAGAGTATGACCTCATTCACTCACACAGCATTTTTCATTCGTTTTCTGTTCTCTTCATAAGTTGCCTAGAGTTCAGGTTTGCTTATTTTTCAGGATTTTTTTTCCCCAAAAAATATTTATAAGTAGTTTGGTGTACAAAGGAATCAGAAAATTGCTATGCTGTCATCTCCCCCATTATCCATTCAGGTCCAAAGCCAGTCGAAATAGCTTAGAGCACTCCTGTAGTTTTGTGCAGAATTTAATTTCTCAACACCTAACGGAAGCAGTGGTTAGAGTCACGTAGTCTTTACTTCGCTTCAGTCCTTTCTGGCACCCCTGTTTCATTCCTGCTTCTCACCTTTTTGTAGCTTCATTGCAATATCTGAAAGGGACCTTTGTTGTTACCCTATTGCAGGCATCTCTTGAGCAGAAAAAAAAAGTGAAGATCATTCTGTACAATATTATGATGAGAATAAAGTATTTGAAAATCACTTCCTGTAATGGACAAAATAGAGTTTGAACAAAAATCCACAGGTTTGAAAACACAGAACCAAATTCAATTATGTGAACTAATATCTTTTCATTGATTTCAGGCATGCCATCAGTGGACCTATATAAATTTTAACTGTCTAGCACTTCAATGTTGAATTAATTTTGTAGAGTAGAACATCCTTATTGCATCCTGGAATCGAGTACTGTATGAAGATTCAGTGATGCTAGTGGATGTCTTTTTTCTGATGTTCGCAAAGTAAAGCAACAGTTTAGACACTCTGACCTCTACTGTCCTGCTCCCTGACTCTAACCCTGGTCTTGAATTTATAGAAAAAATATTTTGATGCCTAAAAACTAGAATAAACATATGTAAATGATTTTACATTAATCCTCTTCTTACTGTAAAAACTTAGCAGCATATACGGGTCTTAGGGAAATTTTCAGACCTTTCCATCCTGATATCATAACCTATTCCTAGCTTTAGCTGTCAGTATAAACTAGGCACTAACTAGTGCTCCAATATTCAAACTATGATATACAAATTACATCTTTGTACCTTCCAAAATGAAACAATAATTCCAGTTTTTGTACCCTGCCGTACTGAACCTTAATAGTAGGTGCGAGTATAAGCTACATAACAGCCTGATTATCCAAAATTAATGGTCAGGTGTAAAAAAAATCTTCTGACGCCTGTTCTCATCTTTCTTCTGAGAACCTGGGAAAATTTAGTAATAATTCACACTACAGTACCCAGTTCCAAACCTTAATTGTAAATTTTTGAATATAAATTCAAATTGCTATAGCTGACCCAAATTTGTTATTCAAATCTGCTGATGTCAGCTGTCCACTTGCTACTTTGTATCGTGCAAAGGGAAAGAATCACTTCAGCTTTGTAGTTCTTACTTTCCAAAACCCCACTGCTAACACCAAGATTTAGTATGACATCAATAGTTGTTGCTACCTGAAACTTATTCACAAGGCATTCAGAGTCAAAATACCCACTTTTAATTTCTCTCTGCTGCCCCTTGGAAAGTTGAGCAATAATGCCAGGTGAGCAGCCCCTGTGACCTGGAATCCTAACCCCAGAAGCTACTGAAATCTAGCTATGCTGGTACTTGGTTTACTGTCGCAATCCTGGAACGACGTGTCAGTTGAATCCTGGTGTTTTCCCTACCATCCTAAGCACTAAGAGTTTGCAGTTCTGTCAGTTTTCAGCTGACAAAACTGATTGATTTGTACCATAGCTTTCTGAGTTAGGAAGCAGTTTGCTCTAGTGTATATGAAACTGAATTACTGGTCTGTGGGGTTTGTTTTTGGTTTTGTTTTGTTTTTTTTTTTTTTTTTTAATTTTTATGCAAGTTACTGGATCAGTTACTGGGGGTCACTATAACCCAATAAGTACTATTCCTGATTTTGCTCTAAAAGAAATAATTTAAACCGTAAAAACCTCATTAGTGCATGTAATTTGCTTACACAGGCGGGGTTAGGAATGAACCTCTGGGAAGCAGCCTTGGATTCCTTTCCAATAGTTGAATATTAAATGTGAGGAAGCCTGGAATAATAATGTTAGCTCTGTTCTTCCTCTGCTTACCAGCTCAGTTTTTGCGTGTTCTCTCTCCCTTTTTCTTTGATATCTCATTGTCTCAGGATTTCTTCCCCCCCCCTCCCCAATTTACCATTTTTTTCCTTGGCTTTCATCAGATATCACTGTCATCTCTGTTTCACTCACTTCTTTCTGTCCTTGCTTGACTGCTCTTACCTTTTCTTTGCTTAACTGACCCCACCAACT
>WAAD01031736.1:1199-14037 GCA_013389945.1 Fregata magnificens
ATCAGGAAGAATTTCTTTACTGAAAGAGTGGTTAGGCATTGGAACAGGCTGCCCAGAGAGGTGGTGGAGTCGTCAACCCTGGAGGCGTTCAAAAAAGGTGTAGACGTGGCACTCCAGGGCCTAGTTTAGGAGTCATGGTGGTGTTAGTTGATGGTTGGACTTGATGATCTTGGAGGTGTTTTCCAACCTTAATGATTCTATGATTCTATGATTTCCAACGGCAGATGATGTTGCATTTCTGAATGGAATATGCAAAGAGGAGTATTTGATGAGTGGTGGTTTTTTAATTTCTTTTTTTATTGACCCTATTGAAGAACATAAAACCTTTTAGGTAGCAGTAACTCAATCTGTATAGATTGGCCTGGTGGCAGACTTGTATTTAGTCAGTAAAAGTCCATTAAAAGCACGAAACAAACAAGAGATAGGAGCACGAGGTAAAAGTAAGTGGATGTAATTCTCAGCAGGAAGTTAACCACATCCTTTCAGTCATTAGCAGGTGAAAGACAATTCCAGACACTGCATGCAAGCACTACTGTAATGGATCTTGTCCTTGACAACTGGAACTAGGCTGGTTTTGAAAAAGGTTGTAGTCATCTTGCTGTGTCTCATGCAGATGGCTTTCTGAGAAGGTTTACATTTCCAGTCATCATTAAAATGGAAATCTGCCTTCTCCAACTACTTATGCCTTTTGTCCTGGATCCCACGCACACAGAGTGGCTCTATAATGATAAGACTAGGTCATCTGCTACTGGAGTGAAGGCAATAAATAGGCAAATGAATAAATAAATAAACCACAGTCTGTTAAGTTCTGAGCTGTGCACAGCTAAGGGTATCTGACTGCTTTGACAGCTCGCTGATTCATGTTAGCTGTCAGCCAAGCCGAAATGAAGGGTCCATCAACCAGAAAACCAGATCCCCACTGAACAAACTCCCTAGAAAGTGCAACGTTTTGGAAAGTGGAGTTAGCAGTGACTATGGCAATCTCAGAGAATCACAGATGCAGCAAACAACTGAAAGAGCACAGTGGGTCATGTCGTCCATCTCCCTACCAATAGGATTTGTTCAGTTCAGATTAAAAAGCATAAGCCCCAAGAATTTCTAGTAATTGCTTTGTAAAACTATTTCAGACAGTCTGTTAAATCTCTCCACTGGGAATTTTTTTGCTGATAGCCTAAATAACTTTTCTTTTTTTTTCCTCCTTTTTAAGACAACTATTAAACTCTTTTTGTCTCTGTATTGCCCTCTGGCCAAGTTGAATAACTTGCCCTCCTTTTCAGGGTAAGTTAGACCTTCATATTTACCACAGGCAGAGTTCAACCTTGTAATTTTAGAATACCAACTTGCAACTAGCCTTGTTCAGCACACCTTACTAGTCCTTTCCTACACTGGCTTCAGGGCACAGCAAAGCAGGCTGTATAGCAACCAGTCAATGGTGCCCCTAACTTAGAGGTATTTATACTAAGTTTGCCAATGGAAAACAACCACAAGTAAGTGAGGTTTCTCCTTAGGCATGAAATATTAAAATAGGTTCTGTGAAATGCTGGCCTTTAAAACCAGAAGAGACAGTGGAGAAAACCTGTCTTGTCTCAGTGCCAGGCCTAAAGCTGGATGACACTTTCTGAGCCAAATAAATAATTTTTAAATACACAGTTTTGGGGCAACTAGTAAATTGGACCCAGGTTTTACCTCCACAAAAAGAAAAATTTTAGAAAACTTCAAAGAACACAGGAGTAAAACAAAACATTCCAGCATTAAACATTGTAGCCCATAAGTTACTCAAAATATGGAGTACTTTTACTCTGGTCCTTCCACTGTTGGACTTCAAGAGGAGCTTGAACCCGGTTCAATGGATTCCTTCCTTTCAGAGCGTCCTGATCACTGGGATATTGCAAGATTCTCCCAGTGTCTCCTCCAAATAATTTTTATTCATTTAATGTTCAAAATGAGACTTTTTGCTTAGTATTAAGCAAAAATTTTTCTCTTGGGTACTTATCCACCATGATCCCCAGTAAATCCAACAGGAACTGCATGATATAAATTCCTTAGATTGGCTACTCAGATTTCATAGGATTCAGATTAAATGAGACAGAAAAAAACTGTATTGCATAAAGGATATGTCGCTTCATGTATATACTATTCTTAGCTCTTTTTCAAAGTCTCAGAAAAACAGCAAGTATCTAAAAATAGGGACTGAATCATGGGGCTATAAATTATTTATTCATGTGCCATCCTTCCTCTTTGGTGGGTTTCTTCTGATTGTTGCAGTGACAAGCTACAGCCAGGTAGGATTGACAATGCACCAGTACACAGCTTGCTATTTCCAGAAATCGTAAGTGACAGTGGTATAACTGTAACACCAGTCAGCCGTCCATGAGACTGAAAAGAAAAATATCACTCCACATACTTTATTTGTGAATGAGGGATATTCAGACAAAAATAAGGAGAGGAAAGAACAGTCACCCAACCAATGCTTATTACTTTGTACCTCAGCCAACATCATCCTGACAGCCAAGCTTTCTGCAAAGAGAGGTTTTCTTAGATGTCATGGTTGGGGGTTTTTTGACATTTATGTAAAATTATAATGCACTTATAAGTGAGTCTTGGAAGGCAGATAAATAATACTTTAGGTAAGAAATGTTCTTCTAGAAAAGTATTTCTGACCTCAGCTCTGTCTAGCTCACCAACCTGATGCTTCTCAAGGCTTTCAAGCACATAAGAAACTTCGCTTAGCTTTCTACTGTCTTCCTTTGCCAAGAAGTCCTAAAAGGCTTTATGAGAAGCTCAAGCAGTCTAACTATGCTCACTTTCTGTATCGATTTCCTATCTGCTAAAAAGCTCAAATGATTCACCCAGGTCATATAACATGTCAAAAGCAAAAGCAGGAACAGAACCTTTTAGAAGTTTAGAAGTTCTCCAGACTTCTTTAGTTTAGAAAAACGTTTCTCTGGATTTCTAGCCCAAGGCCTGCTCCATTACGCATATGTTTAAAGATTATAGTCTTGCCCACACCTTTGTGCCCACTCTTACACAGATCTTCTCACTCACATATACAGCACTTCTGAACCCAACTTTCCTTAGATGAGCTGAGCAGGTTTAATGCTTCCTGGACTACAGGAGCATAAAAGGGCATCTGAGGTATACAGTTCTGTTTGTCTGTACCTCTTTCTCCATCTCCTATTTTTCACCTAAGTGCCAAGGTCCAAGAATCAACGTTTATTAAATCTTCTCCAGGCAACCCCTGGCTGCCTCCTACATAGGCTGGCTAGGAATCTACTCGGTGTGTTGCCCTGTTCGCTGCAAACCCTGCTGAGACCTGGATCCCACGTGCATCTCCCTCCTGGGCCAGCCAGCTATCCCCTTGCTTCTCATTTCTGAGATGCGCCTCACTGCTGAGCTGTGGCTAGATCTTGGGCTATGCTTTCACCTCCTTAACAACATCTGACTCCAGGACCCACAGCCTGACCTCTGTGTCCCTGCCTCTTTTCTCCACACTCCCATTACTGACCTAAGTAGATCCCAATCCAGAGTTTCTGATTCTGATGTATCCCCACTGTGCTCAGCAGGTCACTCTTGTCCTAGGCTGGGTCTGTCTGGCAGCAAGCATTGCCATTTCAGATTCTTAAGAAAGATCCCGTAGACTAAATTGTGCAAAGCTGCCAGAAAAGTGGCTCTTTTTAACTTTGTTCAGTGAAACACTTTTTAATATAAAACTATACACAAAAGAAAGTACACATTCCTTTTGACTTTCCAGTCCTTTGGAAGTCAACCTCACACAGTTCTCCTCAGGAAATAAAGACACAATTTCTTGCAATATTTTTTGCTCTTTTCATTCCTCCAGGGTTAACAAAAACTGTTCAATAAAATACATCTCTTTGACAGGCCATATTCTGTTTCTTTGCAGCTTCATTTTGAACTGTTTCAGGATTGAGGTGTGGACAGTGGCAGGGAATCCCCAAATGTTTGCCCTTTCCCAAAATGATCACTTCTCAGAAGGATGATGGGGGAATTATCCTGGAAGCTGCTTTCTTTGTCACATCTCCTTACAGCTCCTGTTGTAACCCTTCTATTAATCATTCAACAAAACAGAATTATTAGTCATGTCTGTAATTATTATCCCTATAAACTATTAATTTCCTTAGGAAATTATTTCATGGCTTGTGATTAAGAAAACTCTTGTTTTGAAATGCCAGGACCATGCTGCTACAGAAACAGATGAGGAAACATCAAGAAGACAGGGAGAGAGAGACAAGTAAACAGGCTCACTAGCATCTGATAAATGCTCAGTTAACCCTGCTTTCACAAACATGTAGGTGCACATTTTTTTTCCTCATCCTGATTGACATGACAGAGTTTGGGCCACATGTGTCAAAAGCACTAAGGAAGGGCAAAAAGGAAAATAATCCCTCCCTTTCAGCGTCTGTCAAAAAGTGCCGCATTACCTGAAGTTAAAAGTGTATCTTGTGGTAGCCTGCAAAGTTCATTATTTTGAAACAAATGGAGGTTACTTTCTTCTGTATTGTGGTACTGTGCTGAACTTGACATGAAGGTGCAGGGTGAGTTTGCAACCTCCCAAGGCTATTTGCATTTTGCAGCTTATTTCCTGAGACAGCACATACACAAACATGAATGCACATGGAACCCAATGGTTTTCAACTCAGACCTGCATGTATCTTTAAGAAGAAAGATAAGAGAGAGGGATTATGAACCAATATGTATTGAACTATTCCTCAGGTTAGGTTATCACCTTTTCCTTTCATCTGGTTGTCAGCACATTAAAAAAAAAAAAGGCAAAAAAAGGCAAAAAAAAAAAGCAAAAAAATACTGAACGTCTTCATTCTAGCTGAACAGAAACCAGAATTTATTTGACTCCCAAAAAACCTGTTGTGAAAGAAAAGTCTGAAATTCATGCTGGGCTTACCATTTACACACACCTATTCAAATTAATCTTTGCTTACAGGCCAAGTATCATACACAAGAAAGACCAGACAATTGTCACTCATTTAACACGCACAGACATCACCTCTAGTTCAGCAAATCACAGAAACTTGGATCGCTGGAAACTAAAACAGCACCCAAGAGCAATCCCTCTTCATGGTTGCCCTATTTTTATACTCCTCCCTACAGATGAAATTGCGCTCAAGATTAAGACATATAAATTCTGATGGCATGATGCAGATGCTCTTATGTAAGTAAAGGTTATAATGTACATATTGCTAGACAGACATCTAGTACTATTTGAGATGGCCCACGGTGTCCGTGGCATCTACTCAATCTAGGGCATCCAAACAGTTCTAGATTCTTAAGTCTAAGCAATTGAATTGACTGGTAGTGATTGCAGCCAGTACAGTCTAGACTGAGATTCAGCTGATCAGTGGCTGCTTACTTTATGGAGCTGAATTGTTCTTCCATTGACTACATCTCTATTGACAATAAGGGGAACTTAATCACCTAGAGCACATATAAGCACCTACATTTAGGTGTCTGGGCTAAACAAAATATTGGCCTGGATGGGCCTGTAATTTGATGTTGAACAACCACTCCTACGTCACTTGACTCTGGATGATGTAATTGTTTTAAGAAACATAGGCTATCATCCAACTAGTGTTCATATGAATCATGCACAAATTGCTAGGAAAACTTCTATGGCCCAGAACACGTGGGAACATCCACCTACGTAGATACCTAAAAAACAAATGAGTGAGAAAGGTGTAGTCTAAGAAAAGATTCTCACTGCTGGTTAGTCCATCAGGTCATTAATTCTCCTGTTGTTCTGCAGTGGTAGTGAGTTTCTGTGAAGCCCTAAGACTGGAGGAGGAAAGCCATTACCCAGGGCTGAAGCACAGTTTGTTTCTCAGCCTGACAGACTAGAGCACAGAGCCATGAAGCTCCCCGCCTCACCCTCTTCTGGAAAGCTGTCAGGGCATTGGCTGATAATGATATTTGATCTTTATAGTAATTGCCTTTTAGTCAGAATTCAGAATTCAATTAGTCACTTGCCATAATTACTGAACGCACAGAGAGATGGCAATGACAATGAGCAGTGTAACTGTACTTTATTACCCATAGTAAAGCACAGTGGAATTGAGAAGCACTATGATCTGATTAACACAATAGTGTGAGAGAGGGGAAAGGAGCCCAAGGCTGGAGTTCTCTTAGGACAGCTGACTCGAGAAGACAATTTGTACGCCTGTTCAGGTAAACAAGTCCCAATGTGCAGCCTCCCTCTAGTTTAATTTCTCCTGAGGTAAGTGGGAATGTGGTGAGCAACGTTCTTCTCACAGAGCCTTCACTGCTTGGAATTTATTCAGGAATTTGGTGACCTTATGAAATCTGAGTTACGATCACGTAAGCAAAGCACAGCAGCTGCATGAATGGTTCATGATGGAGCATAGAGTCAATGTTCACCGGGAATCCTGACCTGGTCCCAGTTAAGAGCTCTGTAAAAATAATGAGAAAGGTGGTTGAGAAAAGAAGGAGGTGGTGGCTAGGGATGGGACTGGATTCCACAATGTTCCCATTCAAGTGATATTTGTCTGGTAACATTCAAATACCTTTTGATGTGGAATTCAGATGAAGCCTCCAGTCCAACGGCAGAGGTTGCGAGAGGAAAGCAGCACACAGGAGAGACAATGGCCTTCAGAAAATAAGAGCAACCCAGGAACGCAAGGAAAGATATCACACATGACACCAGGAATGAGTCTTGCTAAAAGGTCAAGAGGATCTACAAAACCTGATTATCACAGAGTCAGCATTGGAGTTTTTTCTATACCACAGTAACATCCATCAGGATCCAGAACGGTTGTTCAAATTTGCAGGGATTTTTTTTGTTGGTTGTTTTTTTCATGTCAAACTCTTGTCCCGATCATAGATCCAGCATTTTGTAAGAATCATTGCCTTTTAGGAAACTATAGTCTTACAAGATGATTCAGACAGATCCTGTCAGACTTGCATGTCTTAGGATGTCTGGACAAAAACACAACATACACTACTGTCAGCTTATGCTGTGTTTGGTTGCCAGAAAGCACCGTGTCTTCCTTAAGCCTAAATATCCAGCAGGGAAGTTCAGGGAAGAAACAGATTGTCTACAAGACAAGAAAAAAAAAAAAAAAAANCATTATTTTGAAACAAATGGAGGTTACTTTCTTCTGTATTGTGGTACTGTGCTGAACTTGACATGAAGGTGCAGGGTGAGTTTGCAACCTCCCAAGGCTATTTGCATTTTGCAGCTTATTTCCTGAGACAGCACATACACAAACATGAATGCACATGGAACCCAATGGTTTTCAACTCAGACCTGCATGTATCTTTAAGAAGAAAGATAAGAGAGAGGGATTATGAACCAATATGTATTGAACTATTCCTCAGGTTAGGTTATCACCTTTTCCTTTCATCTGGTTGTCAGCACATTAAAAAAAAAAAAGGCAAAAAAAGGCAAAAAAAAAAAGCAAAAAAATACTGAACGTCTTCATTCTAGCTGAACAGAAACCAGAATTTATTTGACTCCCAAAAAACCTGTTGTGAAAGAAAAGTCTGAAATTCATGCTGGGCTTACCATTTACACACACCTATTCAAATTAATCTTTGCTTACAGGCCAAGTATCATACACAAGAAAGACCAGACAATTGTCACTCATTTAACACGCACAGACATCACCTCTAGTTCAGCAAATCACAGAAACTTGGATCGCTGGAAACTAAAACAGCACCCAAGAGCAATCCCTCTTCATGGTTGCCCTATTTTTATACTCCTCCCTACAGATGAAATTGCGCTCAAGATTAAGACATATAAATTCTGATGGCATGATGCAGATGCTCGTATGTAAGTAAAGGTTATAATGTACATATTGCTAGACAGACATCTAGTACTATTTGAGATGGCCCACGGTGTCCGTGGCATCTACTCAATCTAGGGCATCCAAACAGTTCTAGATTCTTAAGTCTAAGCAATTGAATTGACTGGTAGTGATTGCAGCCAGTACAGTCTAGACTGAGATTCAGCTGATCAGTGGCTGCTTACTTTATGGAGCTGAATTGTTCTTCCATTGACTACATCTCTATTGACAATAAGGGGAACTTAATCACCTAGAGCACATATAAGCACCTACATTTAGGTGTCTGGGCTAAACAAAATATTGGCCTGGATGGGCCTGTAATTTGATGTTGAACAACCACTCCTACGTCACTTGACTCTGGATGATGTAATTGTTTTAAGAAACATAGGCTATCATCCAACTAGTGTTCATATGAATCATGCACAAATTGCTAGGAAAACTTCTATGGCCCAGAACACGTGGGAACATCCACCTACGTAGATACCTAAAAAACAAATGAGTGAGAAAGGTGTAGTCTAAGAAAAGATTCTCACTGCTGGTTAGTCCATCAGGTCATTAATTCTCCTGTTGTTCTGCAGTGGTAGTGAGTTTCTGTGAAGCCCTAAGACTGGAGGAGGAAAGCCATTACCCAGGGCTGAAGCACAGTTTGTTTCTCAGCCTGACAGACTAGAGCACAGAGCCATGAAGCTCCCCGCCTCACCCTCTTCTGGAAAGCTGTCAGGGCATTGGCTGATAATGATATTTGATCTTTATAGTAATTGCCTTTTAGTCAGAATTCAGAATTCAATTAGTCACTTGCCATAATTACTGAACGCACAGAGAGATGGCAATGACAATGAGCAGTGTAACTGTACTTTATTACCCATAGTAAAGCACAGTGGAATTGAGAAGCACTATGATCTGATTAACACAATAGTGTGAGAGAGGGGAAAGGAGCCCAAGGCTGGAGTTCTCTTAGGACAGCTGACTCGAGAAGACAATTTGTACGCCTGTTCAGGTAAACAAGTCCCAATGTGCAGCCTCCCTCTAGTTTAATTTCTCCTGAGGTAAGTGGGAATGTGGTGAGCAACGTTCTTCTCACAGAGCCTTCACTGCTTGGAATTTATTCAGGAATTTGGTGACCTTATGAAATCTGAGTTACGATCACGTAAGCAAAGCACAGCAGCTGCATGAATGGTTCATGATGGAGCATAGAGTCAATGTTCACCGGGAATCCTGACCTGGTCCCAGTTAAGAGCTCTGTAAAAATAATGAGAAAGGTGGTTGAGAAAAGAAGGAGGTGGTGGCTAGGGATGGGACTGGATTCCACAATGTTCCCATTCAAGTGATATTTGTCTGGTAACATTCAAATACCTTTTGATGTGGAATTCAGATGAAGCCTCCAGTCCAACGGCAGAGGTTGCGAGAGGAAAGCAGCACACAGGAGAGACAATGGCCTTCAGAAAATAAGAGCAACCCAGGAACGCAAGGAAAGATATCACACATGACACCAGGAATGAGTCTTGCTAAAAGGTCAAGAGGATCTACAAAACCTGATTATCACAGAGTCAGCATTGGAGTTTTTTCTATACCACAGTAACATCCATCAGGATCCAGAACGGTTGTTCAAATTTGCAGGGATTTTTTTTGTTGGTTGTTTTTTTCATGTCAAACTCTTGTCCCGATCATAGATCCAGCATTTTGTAAGAATCATTGCCTTTTNACCATTTGCCAAAGTCACACCTGTCAGCTTTTGTAACTAAACCTGATACAAGAGTATAAAAATTCCAGATGCTTCTTAGCAGATATGAGCCCATTTTGCTGAGCCACAATTCTCCTTCTAAAAGTGTAACTCCAAAAAGGGGATAAGAATGGGAAAGTTCTCCCAATTTCTGTGAAGTCAGCTCTTCTTAATACAAAATCCCCCATAACTATACTATTTTACAGGATGAGCAAAATATTCAGCAACACCAAGAGCCTGAATTTCGATTGTGGAGATGACTGCTGATGTGGCAGGTTATAAATAGCTTCTTTAAGCCATCACAGATTAGGTTTGTCTGACATGAGAATGTAAAGTCCCTGCAGATACAGGGAAATACAACAGTAATTCTAAGTCTTAAAGTCCTATTACAGCTAATAATAGCACTACACTTTCTGTTGGTTGTCTCTCCTTATAAATACCCTCCTTCTCCCACTGGGGAGCAGAATAAGGTTTAAAAACAACTGCATGAAAACACTTGCCAGGAGAAAAGCACCACCCAGCTCAGATCTTCTTTCTTACACAGCCACAATGAGGAACAGGAAACATTCATTAAAGAAATTGCCTTAGAGAGCATTGGGCTTGAGCTCCAGTTTTGCCTCCCTGTCTATGAGTTTTTCTCTTCCCATCCTTGAAACTAGTGCCAAAGGTTTACTGAATAAATAACATAAACCAAGCACAGCACTGCTATGGAGAACACTGTTTTATCTCGTAAGAAGGGCGGCAGGCATTAGCTGACTTTGTAGATATGCTATGTGCTACATTGATAATGTACCTACTTGTTAGAGCCTGAATTTGAAAGTCCACCAACTGCNACACTTTATTTTACTGCTTCCGTCACTGTAAACACTGCTGCATTTGAATGTTTTCCCAAAATGTGGCATGAAACAGGAATCACGTGTCAATCCTTTCCTCTACGACAGCATGTGTCAAAACTTTAAGTGAGATCAGAAACCTGAGAGAAATAATATTTCATCTAATGTATGCCAGTACTGGACAGATACCAGGAAATTTGGTTTGCAAGTGATATCAAAAAGGAAGTGAAAAAGTATGAGATTAATTTTGAGAGGAAACTGTGAAGAACCATACTGTTCTGTGAGGGTTGTTTTCATGCACACACCACCTTATGAATCAGAAAAGGCAGATCAGAGAGATGCATTTGGCACTCTGACTGCAAGATGGGATTGTCTGCAGTGCTCCTTGGTCTCTGTTTCAGTCCAGCTTCCCAAGACAGCTCACACACAAGTGACCTTTCTTCTCACAAGAAACCCCCTGTGCACAAGGAGTTGAGTGATCACATGTTGGCCAGGAAGACTCTGAATAATCTGCAAAAGCTCAGGCAGGTGGAAAAGAGGAAGAGAGTCTGTTCCCCTGACATAACCTTATTAATACAGTGCATCACTCATTTGGAAAACCTGCTGTTATGTGGGAAGGTGCTTTCTTATCACCTGATAATTATTGTCTCTTTGGGGGTTTGAAATGGCATGGGAGGGAGAAAGGGGATTTTAAAATCTCTTCTAATTTTATAGCATATAATGGCTGCTGTCAGCACATGCTGTGACAGTCTAAGAAAAGCATTTCAGCAGCTTCGTTTCTTGGCTAAGCTCTCTGATGAATCTTAAGAGTCTGAGCTCATTTCGACTAGGAATGATTAGTAGGCCACCTCTGAACCATTCCACATGGTTTCAGGTTCACCGCAGCATGGCAAACATGGTGTGGCAGTTTCAACATCATCGCACGCATCTTTTTAAGACCCATATACATGCAATCTCATTGCTGTCTGTAACACTCTTCGTAAAGCCCTACCATGGAAAGGATCAGGATTTCAAACCAGGCCAAGAGCCATCCTTATAATGGTATAATGCATTCAATCCCCTGAAGGCAAACTATCTTCTGGTGGAAGCCTGCCTCAGGGAAAGACCATGGCTACTCTGTAGAGAATATGTCCTTGTATTTCTCTCCCAGCACCAGTCAAGGTAATAAAGAAACATCTGGGCAGCCTTTTAGTGCCAGAAGGCAACAGAGACTCCATGGCAATGGAAGTTTCAGGAACTGTTGCAGTAAGCAGGGGTATGGATTTGTGTACAGTGAGAACAGAAATTGTTCTCCCAAACCTGTGGTGGAAGAAAATATGCTCTCTAAACAGGCACTGCTGTGGGTCCTTGATCACCATTGGAATTAGCTCAATCACCCAGCAGAAGAGAACTATATAATAGGTACCACTATGCAAATTTCCCAGAGTCAGTTATGTGTCACCTGCAGGTACTGAAGTGTCTGAAAAATTAAGGCTGGTGATACTCTGTGTCCAAAATTGGTACTACCAAAGTTGGCAAAGAACACTATTCCCTTTGATTAATTCACCACACGGTTCCATGACTACAAGGAAGTGGATGGAAAGACTAAGTCATTTCATGCTGGCACAAAACATTGCACAGCTTGCAAATGCTGCACATCCAGTTCTCAACAGTTACATGCACTGCGTTACATATAGGACATTAATCTTATGCTAGTGATACAACTCTCCTCCCAGTACAAAAAAAGACAGATCAGCCCCCATAATATTCTAGAGACTTCTCAGAGCACTAAAAATGACACTTCTCATATTTTTTCAACTTAGCTCAGGTTTTTCCTCAACATTCATTCATTTCCAAGCAAGTTCCTCTTACTCTGTACCAATCTGGAATGACATTATTTAGTTTGCTTTAAAGTCATACAGTTGATACCTTTAATTCTTCACTTTCAGGCCATCTTTGTAAATTTGATTTCTGGTGATAATTATTATTCTTTAATTTCTCCAGTCCTGCAAGAGACTGAAGGGTGTATACTATAAATGCATACTATAGCCCAGGTTTGTGCTTGTTTCCAAGCCATCAGACCCTTGTCCCAGAAAGCTAAAACTCCCCTTCCACTTCTGTGATTGCTGAGAAGGAGCTTGTTCTAACCAAGAAGGAAAGGTGACTATGTTAATAATAAAGAACACCTTTCCCTATACTTGACTTTTTTTCTTTTTCTGAAGCTGACTATGAAGGTCTTCTCTTTAGTTCTAGAATTGGGGCTTTCAGAACCCAAATCTGTTGGTTTCATCAGCCACAGGTTATTGTACCACCTTCCTGGGGAAAACACTGACTCCAGGGATTCTGAAGAAACACCATCAGCTGGATCCAGACTGAAAATAACCAATAAAAATGGGGCATGTGTAAGCTTTGGGGTTTTTTGCCCTGGTTTGGGTTTTGGTTTTTTTTTTTTTTTTTTTTTTTTTTAATAGATT
>WAAD01031738.1:0-13211 GCA_013389945.1 Fregata magnificens
AATGAAACTAATACGCAAATACTTCACTGTGTCTTTGATTTTACAGTCAAATAACTATTGTGACCATCTGCAGCAGCTGCATTTTACGAATTATTTGCTGAACCAAACTAAGCACAATGACAAAAGTAGTCATCTCAGATGTACTGTTAAAACAGAGGAAGAAAAAGGAGCATTGCTTGCCTTTTGTACAGTATGGCCATCTGCTATACAGATGTTATTATATAGAATGACTTCAGATACAATAATTGTAGAAAATTTTCATTAAAACCTCAACAATTTGCACTTGTTTACTTGAATCTGCATAACTCCCCAGTGAGACAACACAATACGCTTGGGGTTTCTTTGGTTCTCACTAGCTTTCTCTTTGATCCTTTTTGATGTGCTGACTTTAATAAACATAGTTAAAAACACTGTTCAAAAACATCATGGAAAAAACTACAAAGGAACAATTATAGCAGTAGAAACTACTCTAATCCCTTACTTACGCAAGCTATTTTTAGTGAAATATGGGGGGTTTTACACATTTTATGTGGCAGTGTTTTTATAAACAGTGTAAACGACCCCTTTTCCAGATGAGTTTTAATGTAGGAGATGAAGTTGGTTTGTAAGGAATCCTATTTGCTAGGAATTATTTAGCAAAAAAAACCTCGCAAGAATGTATTGTCAGCATTTTTCCTCCCTTATAGGGGGAAAACAAAAGTGCATGACCTTGTGTAATGCTTTGATTTTTTTAGCTGAAATTAAGAAAGAGGCTTGCCATATAACTTTTTTTTTTTTTTTAAATTATCAGTTTTCCCTCTACACTTTCCTGGTTTAATCACGGAAGCTAAAGGCCTTCTGTTTTCATTTTTCTTCTTAATTTCTCATGAAAGTAAAAAGATGTAGCTTCTGAAAAACAGAGGGGCTAATTAGTTGAATTATTTCACTTCTAACAAAATAACTTGTAAGTGTTGAACACGCACGTTGCAATTGGATCAAATTAAAACACCTCCATTTCTACATGTCCTGCTGCACTGTTATACAACCCCAAACCTTTAGTGTGTTTAGGGACTTCATTTTTTGGACATTTTTCATGTTTTAATACAACAGTTACTTAAAACAACATGGTTACCATTTCTGCTAGACTACTTATGTTCTCCTCTGTACTTACGGTGAGATCCCCAGTATCTTTGTTTTAGTAAAGTAATACTATCGTAGAATGTGATGCAATGTATTGGCAAAAAACAAACCAAAACAAAATCCCTTCTCCAAAAAAAGATATTCTTAATTTTAGTTTAGAAGAGGCTACCAGTACAGTTTTTCTGATACCCTTAAGGGCAGGAGTTTAAGTCATACTGATATTAAATAGAATAATTATCTGTAATCATTTTAGGTTTTGTGGCTTAGAGTTACAAGTTAAAACTTGTACCCATTTCATACAAGCAAATAACAAACATTTAGCTCATTTTTGGCAGTTTATTTGTAATGTTGACAAAAACCCCAGGTGCAAGAGCTATTGTTAGACTTGGTTGAGTGATTTTTGTCCTGTGAAGTATGTGGCATCTTCTACGAAGTGGCTAGAGCTCTCGGGTGCCATGTACCCAGTCAGGTTTGAGTTTGCATGGTATCACACTCGAAGTATGTAGCTTACTCCAGAACAGTCACATGCGATTAAAGCTGAAATAATTTTTAGCAGTAAATACTAGGAAATAGAATGCAATTCTAAACATATGGCTTTCAGTTAATTTAGGCTTGGTGTTGAAATTAGCCCTACCTACCTGCCAAAAGAGCAGATAAATGAGAGAAGTCGAGGACTGTACTCTCCCCAGAGTGAAAGACAGCAAGAAGCCTGTAGCCTGTCAGTGGAGCCTTATTTTGCTCTGGCTGGACACAGGAGGGAAGTCTGGCTGTTCAGTGTCTGAGCTGAGAGAGTTACGAACATAAAATATTCCAAAGATCATAGACAGAATTCCCCAGCCCTTGGTCCTGTATGCAGAGATGATTACTTTAGCATGTAAATAAGGGAAAAAAATAAATGCTAGTTGAGCGTGTGATAATCACAAGTATTTTTAGTAAACCTGAAAGAAATTACATACTTAAGATACTTTACACAAATATTAAAAATTAAATGCAGCTATTAATTGGTGTAGAGCAAAGACCAAACTTCATTTTGGAGTTAACTGACTCTCTTGAGAAAACTCTGCTAAGGCGTTGTCATAGCCTTTGGATGCTGCAGATATGCAAGTTAGGCCATGGGGAAATAAAACATTAAATTAGATATGACTACCTAAAATAATATGCAGCAGTAACAAGCCATTTACAACACCCAGAAGACCTTTGTTACTTTTAGAAAGAAATATAAACTCTTTCCAACACTTGAACAATAGGAAATTAATTCTTTGTCAGTAGAAGCCAGAGGACAAACTAAATATTTAAATGGCCACTGAGGATTGAGGTGGAAGTGCAGCTTGTAGACAGCTATACAAATCACTAACAAACCTTAATGAATATTGGGTGTGGGCATCAGGGTCCTGTCAGATTTGACACCATGTCCCAAGTAGCTTAAACCCAACACTCAAGAAAAGGTGGAGACCTCATCAGGTCTCTAACATCTGGGATTTTATTTGTCATTTTGGCATACCCTGCAAGCGCAAAAGAAAGAGTAAAAGGGGATTATCCTGACAATGAAATGAGTTACTGAATCTTGTGATAATGAAAAGCAGAAGAATTCTAATTCCTTTCTATGGTCCCTGAGGTGGAGGTGCGTTTATAGTTCTGCAGGAGTATAATGTAGGAGGGAAGAACAGATGGCCTAAAATCCATGAAACAAGACACCACCTAATCCCAGGACTGAGTGCCACTATTAATCCTGGTCAGATTCCCTACTGGTACTTTGTAACAGGATTCAGAATTGCTACTGATGAACTAGCATGTTAACTCGGGGGGGAAAAAGAAAAAAAAAAAGTTACTTCTGGGTTGTTGACTCAAGACAGTGTGCACTAATTTTGTAGAACTGCATTTACAGTTTAAATAACTCGACTTTAAAAAGTAGACTCCAAATGAAATTCAATTCAGAACAAATGCGTTTGTTTTTGTAAATCTCTTCAGCTTTTGTTGTGAAAGTAATTGCATCATTTTTTGAGACTGGAATTTCTTTTGTTATTTGGATCCCAGTGCTATATGTGGCAGTAGTAGGTGATACAGCATTTTCATGGTAGTCAATTCTATAGAATATTTACATTCATGAGTAAATACAGAAAACAGTGAAAGCTGAATATTTTCTTTGTACATTTTATGCTTTCCGTGCAATTCCTCCGGTTCAATCTACATTTTGCATTGTGAGGTACAGAAGACAGAGATTAGGCATTATTGCCCGGTCTTAAGGACCAGTTCCTTAAGTTGTTTGAATTGTTGACATACTGGCAACACGCTTCTTCTTTTTCTATGACAAGAATTATTTTTTATGGGATGAGATCACCAGCTTGCTGCCCAAACAAAAGGTGCGATTCCATAGGAAGTTTAAGTTACTGTGGCCGCACATTTCCACACTCTGCCTTGTCCTAGCTCTGTTACTCGGGCAGCTATTTATTGAGTTCAGTCAGGGCACTGATCTGTCTGAAAACTAACACAACAGGAAAGAGAAGTTTCCAGCAAGATCATCTTCTTCAGCTGGCTCACTGGACAGGTACACATTAATGACCATGCTGGCACAAAAGAGAATTCAGGGAAGTATATAAAGGAGGGAGGGGGAGGAAGGATCAAAGGGAGGAGAAGATTGGAACATAGGAGCCTGGACCTGGACTGGCCTTAGTCCTGGGGAACAACATCCCAAGAGTGCAGGGAAACCTGTTCAGTTTGTGTGGCCTGGATATATCTGTCAAGCCTTGAACTTCCACAAGCATAATTCACTGGGTTATAGAGGCTCAAAGAGCTCAGGTGCTGCCAGGCACTGCCTTCAGGATGGTTTATTTATAAAGAAAAGTTACCCTCTAGTTCATGGACTACTTAGTTTATTAAAGCAGTTGAAATTCAGTGAATCAAGCATAGAGCAGAGGAGCAAGACACCAAAGTTGTAATTCTAATTCAACCTTGTGGCAATTATATAGGACTGCGTTTTGAGCGGCATCCACTATTTTGTAATGCTTCGTTTACTGTGCAACCATTCAATGTCTGATTTTTTTGTAGTGATAAGTATCTACAACTTTATAAATCAGTGACAGTTGTAGGTACCAGCTGTCTCCTGAAAATAAACCAAAGTTTTCAACGAGCCACCTCAAATTAAGATGTGAAAATACATAGATTTTTTTTAAATTGAAGAACCTTTTCATGCCCATCTGTAAAGCTGGAGTAAGAAAGTTTAGTCACTTTTCTGAAAACTGCTTATATCTAAAAATAAAATGTTCATGATACAAGAACCAAGTATTACTCATGTCGGTATAGCATTCAGTCAGTTTTGAAAGCTGGACTCAACGGATGCAAAATGAACACTATTTTTGTTGTTTTCCATTAATCATTTTTCTCCACTTAATTAGAATAAGATAGGGCAATACAGAGCTTTACAAATATATTCTAAATTATTGTATACCAAAGACTACCTTGACCAAAAATGAAAATCCCTTTAGATCTTAGCTTTAATATGCCCTCTCTGATCAGGCATCACCAAATCCAAACTTACCAAATCAACAAGTGAATTGAGATTTTTCAGCTCTTTAGTATGCAGTAGTGTCATGAACATTATGTACCTGCCCAGTTATTCTTTAAGGGAGATGAGCTCATTTCAAATAGATAACCATCTTTGACTTCTCTTCTGATTCATCACTGACCTGAACTCCATTTGAACCTTGTTAGACACAAAACAAGCAGGATTCCTGGCCTGGGCTATAAAATATAATTAAGCCCTTTTGAAATGATGTGTAAAAGAACATAGCTTTACCCCCACTATAACCACTACCACCACCACAACCAATAAAGTTAAATCAAGCACTGCCTGTAATGGATTAAAATAATAAATGTTCCTGGATTTTAGTGTTTGAAGTATTTGAAGAAAACAGGCTCCCAACAGCCAGGACTGCTGAATGCATGGGGACATTTATTAGTGACGAATTCAAGGGTTTGGCCTGTTTAAGATCATTACTTTCTGTTTACCGTGTGTTACACATCTAATGTTTTCACAGAGCCCACATGTGTCCCCATGTAATGCTGAAAAACTCTCTTTCACTAAAGAATAGTTAATTGGTAACGTGTAAATATTGTTCTCATGGGGAGAATGAACTATCACAAGATTCAGCTCGACACTAATGAGAAATCCAGTGCGGTCAGTGGACTGTTAACTAAATCTCTCCTGGAAAATTGTCCTTTACTACATCTCACCATTTGTTTGCTACTGTTGTTTCCAGACTTAAATAAATTGGCTGACTCTTAAATTAACTGCAGTATTTCCCCTGTAATTATTTTCATAGCTTTGTTACCCTTTCGTCTCAGAAGCTGCTTTGTAGCAGATACCTGTCAACAGAGCAGTGTAACTGTAGTGTAACTACTCATTACATGATGTATCTGAAGTTTTCTTAAGGGGAAAAAAATCCTGTGGATAAGTGTATCAATATATTAGATGTAATAACATATTTACATCTTCAAAGCTGTCTTAGTATCTTTGGTAACTTTAAACTAGCTACTGAAGTTGCAGATATGAAGAGTGAATGCTCAGAAGCAAATATTGCAGGTAATCACCTTAGTAATGTGTAACACTAAAGCAGAAGGTAGTAAGGAAAACCACTCGCTAATTAACCTTCAGCAGCCAGATTGTATCTCTGCCACCCAGGCATGGAGGACCCGTGGGAGAGCCTGGACTTCTTCCTTCGGAGTGTACCATGATCCTTTGGGTGGGAATGCAGTCTGCCAGCTGCTGGGGTTGGTGCAGACCACATGGCTCACTTGCATCTTGCCTGGTCCAAACCAGCGTGGCAGGCTCTGTGCTCTGGGACATAGTCTTGCTTCTGAGCTGCCCCAAACTCAGAAAATCAATTTTCTTCCTAGCGCTATGGTTTGTAGCAAAGCTACTAGCTTCCAAGAGGCTTTTCAAAAGATAGCTCGACTATAGTCCCGTGCCATTTGCTATATTTATTATAACACATGTGTTTCTATTTCTTAAGAGTCTTTTCCCATATAGAAGCTTGCCAGTTAAAATCATGCTCTATGTTGTATTAGGTGACAGTGCAGTGAACCAAACAGGATTTGCAGCTATCTAAGGAAGAGCAAATGCACAGAGCATAATAGAAGGAAAAAAGCTCCTGCTACATTTCCACTTGTTTCATTTGGAGTTGATACAAATATCAGTATTTTTAAATGTTTTTGAAAACGGAAAGTCGTAGTTAATGTCAAAACATTGTCTCTCCCTTTGTCTGTGAACCAGGAGAAATAACAGAACTCTTTCTTAACACCTGTTTTGCCTAAACACTAAGTGATTGTTACTGTAAGGCAAGGGTTGTTTTAATGTATTTTCTGCATCTATTAAAATGGGCCAGCTCTTTTTTTTCTATACACACAAATGGATTTATGCACACAGGGCAGTTTAACAGACATGGAGTCTCCTATTATTGGTGAACACTAATATAACTGTATTATTGTTATATATAAACCCTAATATAACTATATTTACAACTATATTAGGGTACTCAGATTCTGTGAGATGTCTTTGTAAATGTTAGCATAAATCAAGTCTCTACTGACTAAAAAAAGAAAGATGTTAGAATATCAAAGCAAATGTTGTCCTTTAGTAAATTTTCTTCACTATTATTATTATTATTATTATTATAACAATCTCCATGTTTAATTTCTGAGCAAGTTAATTTCTTGACATTACCAAGCAAGTGCTAGCTTTTTTCCAAACCCTCCTACGTATAAAAATACCTGGGTATTCCTTTTGAGCGTATGTCATCATAAAGGTAATCATTCTAATGGCACGCAGAAGCCTGGTGTAAGTTGTATTTCACTCAGTTAGCATGGCAGCATATAGCGGTGCTATTGTGGGTCTGGGTGGAGTCTGACAGTGGAGGCCTGGCAGCATTTTTTAAACACTGTCCAAAGCAAGTGCTTCATATTTATTAGTCTCTTGGAGGACTATTTTAAAAGTCATGAAACTATTTGTTCCTAGAAGTAAATTATTGCACGTACTGAAAAGTGAGTGTTCACGAGCAATAATCCAAACAGAGCAAATTAACTTCTACATATCACAACAATCGTTTATGAAGATATATTACGTCTGTGTGGTGCTATCTCAAGTTCACTTCAAATGGAGACTTTGATTTAATCTGTTTAAACTGAAGTTAGAATTCTACAATAGAAGTTTGTGAGAGGTGCATGAAAGGACTGACTGAAAATAGTGTGTGGGAGGGAAAAAACCAGGAGAATTAATTTACATCTTTACCTTTCTGAGATGATTGTTTTAGCTGTAGGAAAGCAGCTTCACTAACTGAGCATATACTTTGAATGTTAGTATGGCATTTAGCAATCTTAAAATAAGCTCCCTTCTAGGGCGTACCGGTATTTCTTCACTCCCTTCTCTTAGGGTGTGAGATTATTTCTTTTCTGATGTCATCCTTTTAGGGTTTCCATAGTGATGGTACCCCACTGAAGCTTCCCTCAGGCCCAGAGGTCTCTTTATTTACTATTGCTTTTTACGGTTTGTGTGTACTTGTTGTTCTTCATTTGTTTTCTTTAAGCTTCCTCAAGACGTCACTTTCTGCAAGTTTGTCTGAATGCTCTCTGCATTTTTTTTTTTTATTAAAAGCACAGTGTTTTTTATACTAAGAGTCTCATCCTACCCAAAAGGGCATGTAGGTATAACTGCTAGGAAGGACGAGGGTGTGATTCTTGCCTATACAAGAGCAACCTGGGTTGCAGCAAGAAAAAGAAAAATCGCTCATTGACTCCCTGAGCTTTTCCTGGTATTTGTAGGACACAATCCCTGGATGTGTCTTGTAATATTTCATTTATTTAAAATTTACCAACACTTCCTTATTCTTAATTTTGTCTTCATTTCTGATTGTTTACATAGCGTTTGAGAAAGGCACTGCTGATTTTGAACCAGCAGTATTATGTGCTGAATGCTCAGTTCTGTTTCTAAGCCGTTGGATATTGTGTTTTCTTTGTACTTTGTGGAGCTGAGATGACAACAGAAAAAGACTGCAAAGCATAATCCTTCCAAGTGTAATCCCAGTGAAAGAAAACATAAATAAAACCACTTGTATTGTGGTGTTCCTTTTTCCCTTTTGTTATTTCTGGAACTTGGCACATATTCCAATAAAACTATAGAACATTTGTGTATGTTGCAGAATTGTGCAACAGTTACCGAGAATTTCTTCTCTTTAAAATCAAAGTTCCATGTAGAGTATAAAAAAAATTTAATTTCCAGATATTGTAGTGCCTCTTAAAATAACTAGACTGAGCATAGCAGGGTGAGGGTGAGCCCTTCCCATAAAAATACCTCTTTTTCTTGGTTTAATAGTGAATGTGAAGCTGCTTCATTCCACAGTTTACAGAATCAAGTCTGAACCAGTACCAAAAGGAGAGTGTCAAAAAAACCACTGAACAGTTTCTGTCGCATAAACCTGTTACACATGAGACCAGACCTAGGGGTTCAGAAGCCAGCCTAAATAACCCAGAGCTAAAACCCCTTTCCCAATCAGTGACAACAGTCCTGTTGATTGGCATGGGACAAAGGTTTGCTCGAGCCCTTGATCATTCTTACCAAACTGCTCCAGGGAGAGATTCCTCTTGTTTGTGGTTCCTACTCTGGTTGAATACAATTCAATGCCATTATTGCTATGGGGACTGTTGGACCACCTTCCTAGCGGATACTGGATTTAAAAAAAAAAAAATCCAATATATTTCCTTCCATTGTATAAAATATTTCTTAGTATTATGAAATCATAACTCCCAGGACGCAGAGAGACTTCTTTCTGGATTCTAAAAGTCGTTCATAGGAGAGGTTTTACTGCATGTATTCAAAACGGTGAGTTGTATTCTTGTGGAATTTTTCTACCAGCAAAGGTATGAAAATATAAAATGGATCTGTACCTTGAAACATCTGTGTGTAAGCCTTAGGTGTTTTTTAATCTTTTGCCTTTGGTAAATATCCAGTTTCATTAGAAAAATAAGCCGTGGGCATTATAAAGTATGATGATATTCAATATTCAGTGTTGAGTCCAAGTATGAGCACCAGAAGAGAGAAAAGTTAACTCAACTTCAGATGTAGTACTTTTCATGAAAATATACAAAAGAAATACAGAGATATTAAGTATGGTTTGTTTTATTAAACAGTGATTTGCGGTAAGTTAAATTCACAAGAGATGTGACATTTCTAGATGGTGTTTCTTTCCTAAAAATGTTTTTGTCTTTAATGAGAGTACATAAGTTCTGTCATAAATCTAACCTGCCATTATCATTTTTATGTTTTATAAAGCTATGTAAAGTGCAAATGGTTATGGTGTGAAAAGTTTAGATTGAACTGTTTTTTAGGTAAACACATGTTATATATTTTGAGTTACAGTAATTGTTTTGAATTATTTGAATTCAAACATTACCCTTATTCTCTTGCTAAGCACTCTGAAGTCTAGCAAGGCAATATTTTATAATAACTGACCTGAACAAAAGCAGAGACAATCGTTCAAAATAGCTATTTCCTATCAGTTTAAAATATAATCAAGTGAAGCAGCTGTTCTTGTTCTTAATATACTCTTTTGAAAAAAAATTCATAGTTTAATGAAAAATGTCTCTTCTCGTAAACCTTAAAATACTCACACATGCAAAAAGTCGTAATGTTTTGGCAAATAGTTCTTTGTAAGGAATGTGCATGAGATATACCTGCTCCATAACTGCAACACTGTATAAAGCGTGCTCAATAGTGTTGGAAGAGCAAGCTAAAAAAAACCAAAAAAATCACAAGTCTTGTGGCCCAACTGTGATGCTCTTCTTGGAGAGGAGAGCGATTGTCCACACAAGTATTTCCATGAAAGTCAGTGGGACTACTTGTGTGAGTAATTGCTTGCGGGCAGAGATTCCCAGGCTCATGGTAAAGTGAATTCAGTAAATAAGCACATAAATGTTGGGAGAATAACTACCAGCGGGATTAATTGTCTGTCTCTCTTTTTAGGAATCCATGGATCATCTTTTGTCCTTGACATAAAAGATTTCCTACTTAAAACAAGTCTCAAAGAAAGAGCCAGATCTCTGATGGGCCCTTTTTGCTGCTCTGTTAATGTGGAAGCCAAGTGGTGTAAGCACAGTGGTGATCCTGGCCCAGAGCAATCTATTCCAAAAATATACATCGATTTGAGAGGAGGACTGCTGCAGGTCTGTATAAGATGCTTATAGTTCTGCTATTGAGCTGAACTGGCTTTGGATGATTGAGATTTCATAAATACATTGCATGAAAGCCTGTAGAGCCGTGCAGCCTACAAAAGTTCATTGGGTTGGGGGTTTTTGCTCATTTGCTTTGGGTGGTTTTAATTTTACCTTTTAAAATAAGTATCTATTCTTTCATGTAAAACTGTTGATTGAAAAATTGTGTACAGTGTTTTGTTTGGTTGTTTTTTTTTTAAAAAAAATACTGCTTAAGCCATGTATTGTAGCTGTATGTGTGTGTTCCCTTAAAACTACTGGATCAAATTACTAACACTTAATATCTAGGACCCTGTTCTGATGTGTGTGTGTGTTTGTCCATGAGCTATGTGTCTGTAATGCCTAGGGGTAGCTTTAAGAAATACATATCTTTTCTTTTTAAACTTACACCAATTTCTCAGGGGAGTAATTATAAACTGTTGTTTGTAGCAATTAATACTCAGTTTTCCATGCTATCCACTCCTCTTTGGAAGTGCCCACAACTTGAAACCAGTCCAAGAAGCATGGGAATTCTTGACATGCAAAATAGATTCTGTGGGGCTTAAACAAGTGGGCTTTAAGATAGGTCTTGTTTTAATTATTTTTATTGTAGTATCTATACACACCAAATGTTTTAGAATAAATATATAAATCAAGTATATAAAACACAAAAAGGAAATTTTGACATTTAGTCGTGTCATTAGGTCTTTTCCCAGAATTGGCATTAGAAGCTCTTAAAACCACAGCACTGGGAATAGGCCTAATTGAATAAGATGAATTTAAAAAAATTATATCTTAATGAATAAATAAAGTCAGTTTGTTTCTTTGCTTCTTTTTTATTTGTTATTCGCAGGTACTTGGCTGACTGCCTCTACATGTTGTTAATAACAAAAAGTTTGGGGGTTTTTTTTTTTCCAAAACGTTGGGGTTTTGACAAGGACCAGAAAAATACCTATAAATCTGAGAAAGCCATTTATTATTAGAGTATACGCTGGGATAGTTAGCTTTTGCAGAAAACAATTAAGTATTTGGTCTGGCAGAATAGATTTGAGAACGCTGACAAAAGCATTAGCAATTCTGTTTCAAATTAATTTATTTACGGCTAATGATTTTACCAGCTCTAAACATGACCTCATCTTCTACCTCTGTTAATTTGTATCGCAGCAGAGCCTAGAGAGCTTATGTGAAACTGGTGCCTCATCTGTGGATATTGCAGTAGGAGTTCCGTGCTCTGGAGTTCCAGCTGCCTAAAAATAAAATTAATAAAAGTGGGGGGAAAAAGCATTCCTCCCTCCTCCATCAGTGGGGGACTGAGGCCTCTGGGATCAGCTTAGGTGACACAGAGCTCCTTTGAGGTGGTGCTACACCAAGTGTGGGACCCTGAGCCCAGAGGTGCTCTAGAAACTGCAGTAGAGATGCACTGAATTAGGGAGACGACCTGGGTAGCCCAGGACTGTTTAGCTCAGGACTGGCTGTAGCTGTGTTTCAAGAGGGTCTTGGTTTATTCCATGGGCTTACATGTAGAGGCAGGGGAAGGGAAAGCTTCCATCTTGACAGCTGTACTACACTCCCTTTAGGCATCTTCTGATTTTTTTTCCATATTTGAAAATCGGTATTCTTCAGTGAAAAAATTTGCACTACTATTTATGTGCACACCTGACTTGTTTACTTTACTCCTACCCTTACCGTGGACTTTTAAGTTGCTGTCTGGTGATTTTGATTTCATCCCACACTGGTTCTAAGTCTTATTTCTTTATTAATTGCCCATTGCTTCCTTGTCTTCCCTGTTCCTTCTGGGCCCACTTCTGCACATGAAGACTAAAGCACTTGTCCCCATTAATGTGATTCTCTTAAACAGGAGTTTGATTTGAGAAAAGCAGCACTGCTTGTCAAAGCTGGGAGAGGGGGACATCTACTTGCCTTTTATTTTGCTATAAAGTATATGAATCTTCTGGACTTTGCATGCCAGTTTTTCTTAGATATTTTTCTAAATTTCTGTTTTAAACTTTAAAAAACTTTAAACTTTTAAACCTGAGAGAGACCACTCTGAGAACTTACAGCACTTCCAATTCATATGCTGTATATACTCAATATTTGTGCTTGAGATGATCTTTCGTATGTCTTTCTAGTCATCTTCTTTGCTGCGTCACTCAGTTTTTAATGCATTCCAGAATTCCACTTTTGGAGGAACATGCTCTTTGAACAGTTTAAACTTTATATCTTTAAGGCTTTTTTGTCATATCTTAAACTGCAAAACCTGTGACTAGTCCTAGCATTATGTACCACACTTAGCTGTAAGTTCTTGCGTATCACTTTTAAGTTCTGTGCTATTCCAGGCAGCATCAGTATCAATTGTAAGTGGTAAGAATTAATGCTTTCCTTCAAACAATGAAAAGAACAAATTTGCCAAATGGTTTTGTAGAGATTTCTTGTTGTTCCTGTTCTTTATTTTCACATTAAGGATACTTGCAAGCAATTAAGGTATAAGTAGAGCAGGTTGAAAGCCATATAAAGTTCCTGTTTGGGGGGGGAGGTTTTTTCCTTCAAAAATGCCTAAATATTTGCGTGTAATTGTTTTGCCTTTTCTCTTTTTTTTTCTTTTTTCTTTTTTTTTTTTTTTTTAAAGGTTTTCTGGGGTCAGGAGCATTTGAACTGTTTAGTTCTTCTCCAGGAGCTTCTGTGGCAGTACCTCACTAAAAAGGGCAGCGTAGAGAAGTTGATATCTGAACCTACACACCCCACTTGTTTTTCTATGGGAAGAAATCAGGCCTCAAAAACTGAGCATACCTCAGATGATCTGCGAACAGGCCTGTTCCAGTATATACAAGATGCAGGTAAAAAGAATATTATTCTCT
>WAAD01031743.1:821-20591 GCA_013389945.1 Fregata magnificens
TTCAAAATTACAAGATAGCAAAGAGAACCATCCCTCCTGTTGCCACAGTAACTGGGAATTTGCCCTTTTTGGTTTTTTCTTCCTGAGAGTGGTCTGGAATGCATCTGTGCTGCTGTGGGCAGAAGCAAGAAACCTCAATCCAACCCAGATTCTCCTCCTATTGAAATTAATTGGCAAAACTCCCATTGACTGCACTGGGATCAGGAAAAAGCTATGAATGGACAGGGGGAAGTAATTTAATGTTTCTGACTGCTCAGATTTTGCCCTCCCTTTTTTTGCCTCTGTTTCAGTTCTATTTGGTGCTGCCATGTGCAATGTGAGTATGACCACATTAATGTCAGCAGAGTCCCAAAGAGTAACACAGCCCGCTCCTTGGCCTGGGATCTGATAACAAAGGCATTCTGTGATTCAAGACAACTCATTCTTCTAGTTAAGTCATATCCAAGGTAGTACTGTAAATTCAAGCACTGATTTGCAAGTAGCTTACCCTACAAAAACTTAAAGTCTAATCATACTCCAGGGCTCTATTGTAATGGGATTGATAGCAGTAGATAATCAGGTTTTCATGTAACACAGCAGAAAAAGCAACACAAATCAATGTGTTGCCTATCAAAAGCATATAACAATACTTCAATTAAATAATGAAAGGTATGGGAGGGGAGTTGACTGTACATGCAGATTTATGCCTCAGTTAAAGTGGGAATAGAAAGAGCCCTACTGAAGACAAAAAGTACAGAAATATAGGCAGGTTCTAAAATGTGTAGAAAACTAAGCTGTTTAAAAAGAAATCTTCTTGAATCTTCACCTTCAGAGAAATTATTGTAGTGCCTTAATGACCTTTGGAAATGTTTGTTAACATCTGAGTTCACTGCCCCTAAGGAATCAACTGCAACCTAACTTTTTGGTGGACCATAGATTTTGTCTCACTCCTGCCACGTGTTCCTTGTGAACAGCACTAGTCATGACTAGGCAGTAGAGTGTGTTTAATCACAGGCTTGTGAGAGTCTTCCCTAGAAGAAAATTATTTTGAGAAAGGGAGGAAGTTTTCACCTGCAAAAGTAAAACTTTTAGAAGAAATGGGGACCTCTTGGGCCACTAGAACTTTTGGAAAAAATCTGTCTTTCATAGAAACACTTTGTGCTTCTGAACATCAGGACAGAAATGAGAACAGAGGAGCTGATGGTTCAAACAGGAAAAGAGAAGAATTTGAGAACTCTAGAAATAGAAGCCTCAATTATTTCAGCCCAAACAGGGGTTTATTCCCAAGAGCTCCAATAGTAGTTTGACTCTATTACACAGCAGGGATAAAAGTATGACTACCTTTCTCTAAAAGTTCAGGCCTTTTAGGATTTATCTATCCAATTCCTGTTGACTTGACTTCCCTTTGCAAAGTCAACTTTTGTACCATAAGGAGGCTCCATTGATTTCAGTGAGGCTGTGTACCAAATACTTTCCATTGACTTTAATGAAAATTTTCACTAAATCCTGTGCAACCCTTTGGAAAAGTTAGCAGTTGGAAGCTGTTGGCTAGAGAGAGTGTTGTGTACAGATCTAATCAGGATACCAAGATAAAAGAACACCAACCTGTTCAAAGTTTACATTTTCATATGTCAGCTTGCTCTGTGGCCTCCAAATCATGTGCTTAGTGTATTGACAAGGAAGTAGCTTATTACCTTCAACCTGAAAAAAATAGCATGGCGCTGTGGAGGTAATGTCTAAGGCAAAGTACACAACAGGGTTTTCAAAGATTTGGTTACAGGCTAAAATTTCAGAGTGGCCTAAAAAACTCTTGGTCCATTTTCTGTGATGAAATTTAATGGGAAACACACAGCTAGGGAATTAACATGGAAGATGCAGAGGGGAAAATGAGAGAGAGTATATCTACAAGATGTCTGTTTTAAACTCAGTCTTGACCATCACTGCCTTAAAACTCATGTCTTACTCTGCAAGCAAAAAGATGGTGTGCTGAGTTAATTTTTGTCTCCTGTTTAACAGAACACACTTGAAACACACTTGAACTTGTCTGTTGACAGCAAGTCAGTTCACCCTGGTTTATTCTAGTTTCATCTGCAGAATTTGTCCCAATGTAGTTCACATACACATGGAAGGACATGGGCAACCACCCCTTGACAGGCATATACAGCTTGATGTTTTAGAGGATTTTTGCCTATTGTCAAAAAGCCATTAAAAAACCCACAGGGTGCTCGCATGTGATTTAAGATCATCTAAGCAGAAGCTGTAAGAGGCACAGAAAGGCAAATGAAACCTTTATCAGTTTACTTCCTCCAACACTAGTTGGTGATTTAAGAATGGTATTGTATAACCTGGTTGCATTTTGCTTTCCATGCGTAAATACAAGGAAATAAAAGCCGGAGTTGTAAAATGATTTATTATCTGTCGAAACCTCGTCTAAAGAGGAAGAAAGCACAATGTCATCTGCTTTTATCATTGTCCACTGATGTGGAAAATAATCATCTGGTAACTAAGAAAAAAGTAGCTGCAGTGCCAACAATTGTAGGCATTTCACAAGGGCACCTGATAGGTGTTTCACAAGGAGTTTAGTAGCTGTGAGAGATTTATTCTCTTTCACCTGGAGACAGAGGGACAAAAGGAGTGCTTTTTGGTGTTCACTGCACCACCAGTTTCTTCTAGGGGAAAAAAAAATCCATGTACTCAGCTGTAGAGGTTCCAAAGCACAGTTTGCTTGGACAGGAGTGACAGTAACTCCCAGCCGTGTGCTGTGCCCAATGCATGCACTGTAGAAAACAGTCCCAGTGGCATTTTTCTACCCGCCATCTTTTGAAGTAGCTCGTACACTGCTCTTACTATAAACACTACAGTGTTTGAGGATATGTAAATGATAAGTCAGCTTTGGTTTTGTTGTGTAGTTGTTCTCTTCTTTACAAGGAAGTTCAGGTTGCAAAATGCTGCATGGGTTTGTGCTACAGATGTCAAGCTGGAGTCTATAATTAGCATGCTGCCTAGAAAAAGCTTCTGGGACATTAGTTCTCACACTGGGCTGAATCACACTCCTGCAGTCCTTAGGCAAAAATCCTACTGAAGTTGCTGGGGATTTTGCCTGGGTAAGGACTTGCGCCCCAATTCGTTTCATCTGAGGTCAGTAACAAAACATGCGAGTGTCAGCACTTGAAAATGTTGCCCAACGTGAGGTCTTCATGCGCCAGAGGCTTCTCTGTGCTCACACATGACTTCAATATTGTGTAACTGTCATCCGCCAAAGGGAGAGCATGAGGTATTTGGGATTTGAAATTGCTTACAGGACTGAATAGTCCAGATAGTACTGTTTGCTCAGTGCGTAATTCCACTGGCTAAAATGCAGTTGTATCTGGCATGAATTTGACCCGCTCTCATTACTAGCATTTTGCTTCCATAACTGTACTTAAGGAAGTGTGGGATCGGACCCAGATAAACTTTTATATCCTAAAAAGGAAAAACAACATATATCAGAAAAGAATGAGAAAGCATTTGCGAGGCTTGATAGTGACCCTTTAGGTAGCTGCAGTAGCAGAGTACCTAGGGCAATGATATTCAACACTGTAGGTGAGAGAAAGTAAAGCTGCCATTTAAAAGTGTCGCTTTCTTTGTGTAACTTTCTGTGCAGCTGAAGTAGCAAAAGAAAGATCATTTAGGGTGATTCTGCTTCCACTTTTGCCCCAAGTTTCATCAGTGTCAACCAAACTATGATGCCGACATTTGACTTTTTCCTATTGGAATGAAAACAAAACTGAGAGTAGACTTCCCTCCTGACTCTCTTCACACATTGCTTTCTTTTATCGTGAGTGAAAAAGCAAGGAAGCAGTAGGGTCTTATCCTTGATTGTTTTGTCTTCCTCCTCCTTTCCAAGAGGAGAAAAGAGGAAATACTTAAAGAGGAAAAAATTAGTTTTCTCAACAAAGTGAAATTAAAGACTTTGGGGTTTAAGTTGTGCTTAGAAATGTTTCGTATACAACATCAATTCTTTAAAATATGTACGCATGTTAATATTTGGAGAGGGGAGAAATGTTGTTCTGGGCTCTTTTGTTTAATTTAGAGAAAAAGGCACAGAAAGGCTAAACGATGTTCTCAAGGTCACCCACCCTCCCAGTGCCAGTGTCTCTCACACCATTCTCTGACCGCTAGACCAGATTTTTGACCTTGGATTGTATCACATAAGGCATTTACTGGTTTGATCAGGGTGGTTTTGAACTATTTTCCTCCTCTGGGAATTCACTGTAATCATCCTAATCACTTTAATAGATTGGATTTTCTTGTTCCCTTGAATGTATAGATGGATCACTCTAAGTTAATCAACAGGTTTGGGTTTTGTTAGTAATATACTTTTACAACCCAGCTTTTATCAAAAAGCAGCATTTAGGTTCGTTTTTCTGTAGATTTCACAGCTTCCCAGTTTCTCTTTCTCTCTTTCTGGCTGAAAGGAAGCTTTGATCATAAAACAAAAGGCAAGCAACCTTTTGAAAACCTTCTTCTCCTTCCTTGTCTGTCGATAGTTACTGCTGAGGGTAGGTAAATCCCATCTAACCAAACGCAATGTAGAAGCTGTTTATCTCAAGCCTGCGTTTTATGTCAAAGCACAGTATGGAAAAGACAATTTGTTTCCTTTGTTTGAATGGAGAGCAAAAGAAGAAAGATCTGCTGGTATTCAGGAAGCCTCAGGACAAAGCTATGGCCAATGTTACAATCTATAATTCTGAAGTAATTTGTTCCAACATAGCATCAGAAGGCCTGATATCGTTTGGTGAAGAGGGAAAAGCATTTCTAGAAAGTAGAGCAGAGTAACTCTTCAGTTTGGGGAAGGTGGGCCAAAATCAGGCATGTGTCATGACTTCAACAGCCAGCTTCTTGAGTGAGTGCCGGTGAATAGTGACAGCTCTGAGATAATTAACTGACCCTCAAAGGGTCATAAAATGAGCATCTACCAAATCTCTGTGCCACTGCTGCCACTTCTGTGTGGAAGAAGGGAGGGCAGTGTGGAGAGCAAACTCCGAAACCGTGCTAATTTCTGCCCAGAGGCTCAATTTTTCTTCTTACTCCCTTGCAGGCGTCAAAAGCTACATAAATTGGATAAGCTCCCAGGCTGCTGTAGTTCATGTCTGGGAAAAAACTCTTCCTATAAGATCCTCTATGACTGAAAAAGTTTTGTGGTGATCTACACGTGCTCTTGCTCTCTTGCAACTGAGGATCTGGCTTGCGTTGTTCAACTTACAGTTTTTTCCATCTTCTCCCTTCCCTGACTCTTGTAACCTCGAGCGTAAACATTACACTGAGAGCTGCTAGAGCAGTGATGTGTGACCAGCTACAGCATATAGAGGCTGACATTAATGTTAATAGGGCATTAAGTTTATCTACTCTAAAAGCTATTTCCCTAGCAAAGACTGTCTGGTGAGATAACACCTCTGTTTTGCCTGCTGGAAGAGAGACTTATGTTGATGTAGGAATCTTCTTATAGTACTAATATGTTACAGCGCAATATCTTTGAAGGTAAGGCTGTAGAGAGAATCCATTGTTTATATAGCTGGGGAAGACACCTTTGTGTAAATAAATTCATCTCCATCTGCCCTGTTAGGAAGTACTTCTTGAAGTTGTCAAGATTTATCCACTGACACTGTGATTCCACTTCTCAAGAAAGGACATTAGAGGAAACAGTCTGTGAGAAAACTGCCATTGCCATACTTTCTGACAAATTGAACATGCTTTATTTCCCATGGTTAGAGAGGCATAGAAGGCATTCAGTACCAGGATCTCCACAGAAAGTTTTAGGAAGAGATGCCACAAACCCCCAAGCTGAGTATTTATGCAACAAGGCCATTTTTTTTAGATGCCTAACATGTGTTCTTAAATGTTTATAAGGGCACTTATAAAGTGATTTTAAAAACTGTGGAGTATTCAGCAGTTCCTGCTGAAATCAGTGAGAATGACCAAAGATCAGTCGTTGAAAATCAGTTATCATTGCGAATGTAGCCTTAAGAGTCTCTTCGTTGAGAAGAAAGCATTGGTGAGCAGGACTGATAGCAGCTGAAACACCAAGGATTTTTTAATGTGGTATAAAGAACTGCCAGGAGAGAGGTTGTGGTGTTCGGTAATGGTAGCTGGGGGACATGGAGCATGTGTTTGGAGTTAGAAACAACTGTTGGGGGTGAGAATTAGTTGTACTACAGTAATGCCAGCCGACATCAAAGCCACAGTGTGCATGGAACTGTATATACACAAACTACAAGTATGTGTACGTACTTCCTTTTTACAGGAAACCAAAGCTGGTATAGATGGGGTTCAGCTGCCTAAACATACTCATCTAATGCCAATTTAGATGCTTCACAGTACCCGAGACCTTCATTGTGGACTGACAGATAAAACATAGCAGCTGGGGCTTGTACTCTCGTGGTGTGATAGCTGGAAGGGCATATCCCAGGTGGGATGTCAAAAATCCCAAACAGTGCCTCAGAGGAGGCAACTGAGTGTGGTTAGTCCAAAGACATGTAGGAAAAATTTAGTACAACTAGAACCTTCAATACAGATCTTGTAAGCTGAATGTCTTAAAAATGTTCTTGGTAGATAGAAGAATGCGATAGGACCAACTGTAACAGAAATTGTTCTGATATGAGCTTTTTTCCCCCTTGGTCTAAGCGTGTATTCATCATGACCTAGCTACCTATCTCTTTTTCTTCCCTTATGTATTTTGTATTATAACTTAAAGATTCATGTGCAGAAAGATAAGTACTGAAGTCCAGACCAAGAGCTTTGTGTGGGATGGGGTCAAACTGGGATGCCTCTAAGAGACCTGGACAGGCTGAGGGAGGCAGAAGGCACCTTAGCAGAGCTCTCCTGGGGAAACTGTCACATCCTCCACCTTCCATGCCCCTGACTGCAAGGTAGCTCGAGTAGTCCATCACTTTCTTAAATGGATTCACATACAAGCCCACAAGAAGGTAAAGATAATAGTATTTTGTTTTAAATGCAAGTGGGGTTAGAAAGCTGATCCTGCTGTTGTGAAGGCAGTGCAGCGGAGCAGCATGATGAGCTGTAGTTGACAGGAGGTCTGTGACGCTGTGATGTTCGTGTGGCAGAGCTCGGAGACAAGGAGTCTGGGTGATATTACACAGTTGAACTAGTATGTATATTACCGAATCAATAGCTAGTGCTGGTGCAGCTGAGAAGAACTGACAGTTATGAATGGCACCCAGCCCTTCTCAGCGCTTTGGTGGGAAGCTTGGGAAGCTTGCAGCAGGACCCCAGTACAGGCACGGCTCTGATGCAGCAGCAGTCACGCTCTCGCTCTGTGCCCTCGCTTCTGCTTATTGGGTGAGAAAGTTCCCATCCACTCCAGTACAGTCTGCTAATAGGATAAAAATCTCCAGTTGTATTTGCTCCTGGGAAGAAAAGCAGGTCTCTCCATCCCAGTTATCTCATAAACAACATCAAGCCTGGAGAGGTGGCGGGGGAAGGAAAGTGTTTCCAACTGGGGAACTGAACTGAAAATAGCTGTGGCACTGAGTCTGCCTGCTGATTACAGCAGCTCTTCAGCTAGCAGGATTGTAGATATAAGTCAACAGATTAGAGAATTGGCCTTTCAGATCTTGAGGCCTAAATTCAAATTCAGCTTTAGGGCCCATGGGTGTTTGTAGTGCTGCTCACATCCTCATTTCCATTTACAAAGTTCACAAACCACAGCATGATGCATCTCACTTCTCCTTGTCCACGTGAGGAAGGACTGCAGTCAGACATGTCCCTCTAAGTGCAAACTATAGAGGTCTTGTAGTGGACCCAAGGATGGGTAACGGCGGTCACTGGAGATCAGGATGAAGATGTTACCAGCTCCATTAAAATCCGTAGGCTGAAGTAGCAGAAGGGTTAAACATCAGAACAAGAATGCAGTGGCAGAGTTGCATGGATCCTCACAGATGTGCAGATCAAAATGTATTATCTAGCTCTTTGAAGAACCACGAGCAGAATAACAGGGCTATGCCAGGTCACGAATGACTTGCTTTAACACAGCTGTGTGAGGGAAGCTTGCATAACACCTGCCCACACTAAGCTTAGCTCAAGCTGTTGTTATCAGTCCCTCACTCTCCTGCATGCTAGAAGTGTTTGCAAACTAAGAATCTATTATTTTAAGGCCACTATAAAATGCCTGGTCCTTTGGGTTGGCGTAATTGACCTATTCTCAATGCCCTACTCAAGAGGTGTAAAAGCTTTAATTACAGGTTTGACAAGCTGACTTTAAGGGCAAAACTCTTTAACTTCAATTCTTTTCTTTTCTCCTGGCTGCACAGTAACACACAGCCTGCCCAGCTAGCATGTCTCATGCTTCTGACTCATATGATATTGTGATAATAGTGTCTAGTATCAGACTATGTTAGCAAAAGTGTCTGAAAGAACACCACATACAGGAGCAGCACACAAAATTACAAGCATTTTATTTACTAGGCACAGAAGAAATGTAGCAGACTGGGGTTTCAAAACAGAATTTTATGCACATTTCAGAATAGGAGAGGTGATTTCCATTTCAGATCATGAAGCTGAATAGAATTTGTTCAGTGTGATCCATGAATGCAACTACAGGGGTCCAGCGCTTTCACACAGCCCTGGCTCCAGAGTGACCTAAATCTGATGTGTGTGTTGCTGTACCTGTTGATCAGTGAACTGAATTTCTTGATTGTTTACCATCAGGGAAGGCATCTTCCAGAAGTCTTCTCACACATCCCACACGAATACCCCTATTAGAAAATGTCTGCACTTGCTGAGAATTAATCTCTTCCAGGCACTGCCTGTGCAAAGGGACTGCTCAGATGGACAGGGCCTTGCTGCTCTCTTTACTTGATAATATTAATGCCTAAATATTTTAAGAAAGTCACTCCCAGATTAAGTCTTCCCAGATGCAGGAAGCATAGACTACTCTTCCAGCTTGCAGAGTGGTATTTCAGATGAAAATACTCAGTCACTTGTTCTTTTCCACAGTCCCTTCACCTGTGGCCCAGCCTCTGCCTAGTTGCCCTGCCTGTCATTTGAAATAATACAGCCCAATTTCTCCCTCACATTCACTTTTCATTTTTTTTGTGATGTTCTGCCAACAATGACCAGCCTCCAGGAGAATAGTTTCCTTCTTCTATACCAGACATAGTCCTCAGAGAGACCTGCCTTCTCCTTGGCACAATTCCTGCCTAAGCTTCCTGGCTGCAGGGTTGTGTGGGCTCCCTCCGGGAAAGACTTCCATTGGGAGCTACCAGGGCATGACTCCCTACCTGCTGCACCATCCAAACAGTCCTTGCTGTCCTGATGTATCCTCTTATGTGCTCTAGCTCACAAACTGTGACCACTCACAGAGTTTTCAGGCATCACCCACCCTGAAATGGCTTGTGACCGGCAGGAATGTCATAAAACAGCCAGAGCTGTGTCTCAGTCACTTTGAAGCTTAGCAATCTAGGTGGCGAGCAGCACTCCCCAGAGAGTTTCGGATGACCTAACCAGACTGAGTTGGAACTAGCTTCTGTAATTTTTTTGCTTCTCCTGGACTCTGCAGGGAAGATGGATTCACAGGGCTGTGAAATGCAAGGACAAAGATGCTTTTCCTGAAGTAGAGATCCTCATCAAAGTTACTGATTCACCACCCAGGTGTATATTTGTATGGGTGGGCAGATGCAGAAGTTCCCCCATGCACAGGAATTTCAGGAAACACGTGGCCTGCTTTAAAACCACATTTGTGCTTGAAACTTATATGCTGGTTATTTTCATTAATAACTATGCCAGTGAGAAAAACATGAACAGCGTCATGATTATTAGAGGGACAAAAGTGATCAAAGCAGGAGGGATTTTTTCTTTTAGTTGTCAATTTTACTGTCTTGAGGGCACTCTTTGTGGTTAGTTATTTTGTTCATGATCAATGTTTGTATCACTTCCCAACACATTATCTACAGTGTTTGCAGCTCTCATGCCCCCATTTCTAAGGCGCCTGCCAGACCAGCCTGCAGTAATAGAATCCTTCTGGTTTTCAAGTGAGACGCTCCTGCTTGTTGTGCCCATGTATCATTTTACAGGGTAGATTCAGACGCATTTGATGATACTGCTGCTTGTCCAACCTTCCTCTATTAAAAATCATAAAGAATGAGAGAGAAATCTTGCAAAACCATTCAGAATGTGCTGTTGTGATTTGTTCACCATCACAAAAGACTGTTGAAAGAGTCATAGATCCTCAATTTTTTCACTTTTCCTTTTTTCTTTTTTCTTTCTTTTCTTTTTCTTTTTTTCTTTTTTTTTTTTTTTTAATGAATTGCTTCAGAATTCTGTGGGGAACCAGAGGGGTTGCTAAAAAGTGTTAGACTGACACCAGAAACTTGCACTATAAACCATGTTCTGGCAAGTAAATGCCTTGCACTTTGGCACATTAGTTGTTGCTCCTAGCGAGGCAAACAATGCAAGTCATTTATCAGACAAGAAAACCAGTTTAGGATGTCATAGGAGGATCCAGATTCAGAAGAGAGACATCTTTCAAGATCTGTTCTGGTAGCAGCTCTGTCACCCTGTGACCCAGCCCATCTGTCCTTCTTCAACCACAGGGATTAAGAGAGTTACTTCCATTGCACTTGCAGGCAGATACTCTGCAGTGAATGGACTCCTATCGCAGACTTAGATGTTTGCTCAGCAGTACAATCAGTTACCCAGGGAGACTGCTCGGTTTGCCCTTTTTAGCAGAGAGTTAGACTCTCTTCTGTAAAGCCTGCGTTTGGGTGAGTCCCACATCCTGTGTTTACAAGACATTTGAGATACTACAGGTTATGCAAAGAATACCTTTGCCCTTCAGGCAGGGAAGTGCGAAGAGGATTTTGAGTTCTTCCTTTCAAATACAGAACAGAACATGGGTGAGGCTTGCAAAGGCCATCTCTTGGCAGGGCCAGGAGTTTGACTGTGCCTGTTATATGGTCCTCTGTGCAATGTGCATTCCACTCACCGGCTGAAAAGAACAAATATTTGCGGAACGTTGGGTATTACTGTCGATGTTGCTATAAAAAGAAGAAAAATGGCAGCTGTTTAAAGTAGCTGAGGAGTTTGTTATACTAAAGTAAGTCCCAGGAAGATTAATTAGTGGCAAGGTAATGCATTCATAGGTGCGCAGTAACCTGCATGTGGTAATGACAGATCTGTTAATCACATGTCTGCACAATTGATACATATTGCTATCTCTCCTGTTCCTCTTTGTGTATGGTATAAATTCACTTAGCCCAAGGCTATGTCCCCTCAACATCATAAGAAGTGTATGTGCATACGGTGACACTCTGGAAGGGGAACAGGACATGTAAAAGCAAGTCTTTTTATATAAAAAATAAACGTTGTGATTTATATTGTAAAATATATATATATATTTTCTCTGTGAATGAAATGTTTGACCATTTCAGTATTGGCAGTGTTCCTACTTTCTACTGCTCCATTCAGCAAACTGTACTACACTGCATCAGTCTTCTCTGATGCAGTCCAATGCCCAGCCTGGTTTTACTGTAATGACAAGCCTTGTTACTACATACTGGCTGCAACATCTTTGCTGCTGGTTCACTGGTGTAAAGATCTTTTTACCGAAAACCTTTTTCTGTTTGACTGAAGTGGATACAACTGGCAATCACTTTATGGCTCTTTATTACTATCCTAGATTCTGTGGCTGACCTTGAGTGAAAGTGTGAGTCAAGCTCTCTCCTTGCAATTGCAGTCATTCGTACGTAATCCAAAATTAGGTTATGCAAAGTGTATGTATTACATGTATTAAATGTAATAATGTGTATATAATACTGTCTGTATGAGCATTGGCCTCTGAGCCCTTGGTAAGCGTTTTTCCAAGTATTTTCACAATTTTTCTGGGTTTTTTTTACTGTGCTAGAATGAATTCTGTCTGACTTTGGGAGGTAGGTAACCACCAAGATCCTACATGTAGTTCAAGTTTCCTTTCCTCTTCTCCTGTAGAAGCTTTCCTATCGCAGAACTCCTTTTCAAAACAGAAAACCCAAAAGAGCTCCCCAGTCATACCTGGTATATTTTCCTGACAAAATCAGGAGATCTAGAGAAAACTAATCATTTACCTCTGCAGCTTACTTTCTGCATGCTGCTTGCATTTAAGAACATATTCACTGATTGTTCCCAAGACACTGTATGCATGTAGCAGAACGAAAGCTGTGTCTTATTTAAATTAATGAATGAGATGAATGAGTGCGGCATTTCCAAAACAGGCAATGGGAAGAGGAAAGCTAGGCAATATTCACGTATTAATTAAAATGAGAGCTCTCCACCAAAAAAATATGGGTCAATTGCTATACTGACAGCTGCCCATAGACTTATTCATGAAATGATGGGCATGAGTGCTACCACGGGAAGCAGGGTTTTTACTGGAGAAAGTCATTCACTTGATGCACATTCTGTTAAAGGAAGCAGCCTGGATGTTGCAATTTATTCTTGTTGTGCTTGATGGAAAAAGAAATCTTAAATCCCAGCTGGAGAATTCACAGGACTTCTTTGCTCTTTAGATTTGCTTTATAGTTCTGCAGAGTCCGCCTGGGAGACATTAGCATCAGTAATAACTATAGTACTTAGCGCTTATTGTAATGTGTTTCATCTGCAGATCTCGGAGAGATTTGCAAGGTGAGTGCAGAATTATAATCCCCCTTTTAGAGAAACTGAACAGATATGTAGAAAGGTTTGGTCATATGGCCAAGGTGAAACAATAAGGTGAAATGGTAGTGGAATGATGTCAGGACCTTCTGACCTCAAATGCCAGCATGGGCAAAAGGGATGATTCAGACAATTCAGACACATATTTTGCAAAGTAATTCAATACCAGTAGGAATTGGAGTGTTGGAGAAATTGGAGTCTAAGTGAGCATATTAGAAAACACAATCAAGTGTATTGTTGCTTTCCTTAATCTGAGAACCCACTACAAGTCTTTTTCAACATGAATGGACATACTGTTGGATAGTCACACTGTTTCAAGTCAGGTACGTAACCCAAGGGCATAAGGTAAATGCCCAGTCTGTCTATCCAGTTGAGGGAGGCATCAGTATGGCATTCAGAAAACCTGTGACAGGAATCTATCTGCCTCTGTAGCCTAACTCAAATGGCTAAATCAGAGACGTAAAGTCAGGCAATGTGAATAGCCTCTGACGTATCCAGTTCTGAAACTAATGCCCAGATCTGCAAAGTCATGTAGTAACATGTCCCATTAAAATCTGTGACAAATTTATGCTTTGTCTATGTTTGTGGAACTGGGCATCCTTTCCCCAGGCATGATCTTCTCTGGGCCTTAAATTGTCACAGTATTAAAGTGAGATTCAGCAACAAGTGTGGCAACATTATATAATCCATGGAGATAAATCTGAATATTAGAATTACTTCCACTGCCGAGATTACAAACATGTCATAAATGCAAGACGCAACAGTAGTAATGATATTTCTGAACTGGGAGCAAATATTATTCTCCAAGTGTGTGATGGAAAAATTATCTCAGGACTACACAGAAGGGTATTTGCTTGTGCCAGCTTTCTGCTTCAGTGGTTGGCTGTCTTTTGGCAACCTGCCATCTAATAATTCATTGCATGTCCATGGGGCATTTTGTTGGAGGAGGGACATATGTTAGTGTAAGTAGAGCTCCTATCAATACTTGATGCCAGTGACATGGAACAGAGGCTCTCAAAGGGTCTTGCACATCTGTCTGTCTAGCCAGTCACATACTGCAGGCTCTTTGTCCTTATTTCTGTCTGTTGGGTCTCTGAGCTAGAATTAACATAACATCAAGAATTTCTCAGATTTATTTTTAAGGAAGCTGCTACATAGAAAGCTATGTTGTTGCTTTAGTTGCTGCAGGAATGCTGTGTAAGTAATGTGAAACTGGAGTTTAGGTAGTCCGGGAGAAAAAGTCTGCATTCAGAAATGAGCCACACTGTGACAAGATATAAGAAGTGCAAAGGCTTCAAAAGCAACTGTAGAGAAAGTATAAAACCTGCTGGTCCTTATGGTTTGCACTCTGTTGAAACCATGAGATACTTGCATGCCTTTAAAAAGTTGTTTCACCTCCCTTCAAAAAAATTGCTATGCTATGCTACCTAGAGAATGTGTAATTAATTGGAGATTTCATCAACCAGAGTGAATTATGGATATGATGATAAATCCAAAAAAAGAGATTGCCATGTAAGCAAAGCTACCATGATTTGCCCCGGGAACAGGTACACTGGAACAGGTTGTTCAGAGAAGTTGTGGATACCCCATCATTGGAAGTGTTCAAGGTCAGGCTGGACGGGGCTTTGAGCAACCTGATCTAGTGACAGATGTCCCTGCCCATGGCAGGAGGGGTGGACTAGATCATCTTTAAAAGTCCTTCCCAACCCAAGCCATTCTATGAGTCTGTGAAATATGTAATATCTTCTATAGGACCTGTCCCTCTGTTGCCGTTAGTGGTTCACTGTATTGGTTTGGTTGAAGCGAGCCACCCGTTCTGTGTACTCATTGCTCTGCTAGCTGCACTGCTGCTCCTGGTGTGGTCTGGCAAATGCAAACTGCCTGATGGAAATGCCTTCTCACCCTTTTGACAACCTGCTGTCACTTACAGTGGAGAGGTGAGGGGGCAGAGTTGTTTTCTCCTGTCAAGAAGTCATCTGTGTACAACATCAGTATTTAGTTGCTTGACCCTAATACCTTAAGGTGTTAGGTGGGCAGTTGAATAGTATGCACAGGGATTGATCACTGCCTTGCCCATGCTGCAGTTTGGACACTGAAGCGCCTTCGACGCAAATTCTGTGGTAGATGGAAGATTTAATGGTCTGCTTGAAGGCCGGGAAGTGGGGAGCTCGGGGGCCCACAGAGGGACAATGTGCCCTCTATGTCTGGCAGAACCAAGCCCCCTGGGGATCTCTGATTTGGTTACAAGCAGTGGATTTCTTGAAGTTGACAGAGAACCACTCCTGTAAGAGTGCCTAAGTTACTGAACACGCATGGCACAGGAGGCGAGGCACCAGGGTTTCCACTGCTAACTTGCTCTGTGCCCAGGTGGGAGGAAATCTGCATTTACCTCTTTTCTGCTTTTGTCTTGGCCCCCAAAATTACAAGGAGGAAGTGGCCAGTGAGATGGCATAGTCTGTATACCATGGTCCTGAACATAACTCTGGTGTGGACTGGAGCCCACATTTAGAAAAAACATCTCTTCCTGATTAAAACATTCTTGTGGTGGATTTACCACCAGCATTCTTGGTACATGGTTCCAGTAATTAATTACCCAGACTGCAAAAAATGCCTGCCTTGTTTCTAGACTGGAGCCAGGGTGTGGGCACAAGGTCTGTGTCTCTGAGAACTGAGTCAGATAAGGAAGCCATCTGGGTGGTATTTGATTTCGTTCCTCTCATATTCAGCCCCAGTTTATACACACCTCTCTTGCAGCATCTTCTGTTTTCTGGCCAGAATGAACCTCACAGCATCTGCACACGTTATTATCTCCTGATATTGAAGGTGATGTGAGGTGCCACGTAAAATAAGTGACTGCACCACTGAGAGCATACCACGTTGGGGAATACAGTCCTAATCTCCTCACTGTCCTGACCTTTAACTTCTAGGCCATCATTCCTCTTATACTTGATACCATCTTAATACTTTTTATTGTCCTTAACATTTTCCATCCGTGCAGTGTAATGAATGCCTGTGAGCTAGTGCCAGCATGCTCGCCTGAACCACAGGAGTGTCTTCAGCCCATGTGCCACTGCACATGCATCCCTCACTTTAACTTGGCTTTCTGCAGCAGTAAGATTAGGGAAGTGTGAAGTACACTCTAAGACTTCTCTGTGCATGCACATCTGATCTGTGTGGGCTGAGGACCTTTGCGCATAATAGGCAGAGGATCAACATTAACTAATGCTATGAAAAGCCATGCAGCAGGAGGACATCAGAGAGCAAGTGCCAGATGTAAACTCAAATGGAAATCATGAGACATAGTCTAGCGGTATCCTAGTTTGGGTAAGGCAGTGTACATCTGAGTGCTTGATGAAGGTTGTTAATTTCTAGAAATGGAGAAAGACAGAGAAATGTGATTACCCCAACAACTTTCCTTTAGCAGCTCTGACAGTTTTGAAAGAGTTTCTAGATATTCAGGAAGAAAGCCAAGGAACCTCATTCAAAAGTTGGCTAGTCCAGATTCTGACCCTAAGGGTCAGGAGAAGATAACCTGGGGACAAATTGTGATTGCCTTAGTCTCATCAATTTCAATAGGTCAGATGGTCAAACACGATGAATTTTGCCATTGATATCACTGGAGAAACGATTTTACCCCTAAACTTAAATTTAGCAACTTCATGTTCTCAGAAGTCAGATATAAAAAAGAGCAGAAAGGAAGGAAGAATTATCCTCTGATGATCTGTTGTAATATTTCATAGTTCCATATACCTTTGTCTTTAATTTTGTACTTTTAATTCACATGATGAAGTTTTCAGACAGAAGTGGATGTCATGTGTAAGCTGAGTTCCTTGTTTTTTTCTTTTGCCTGTCACTGGCTGCATGTTCTCTATTGATGTCTTGTTCCTGATGCTTGACACTGACCATCTTGTCTGTGAAAGGAAGCACTCCAGCTGGCTTGCCTGATAAGAAGAAAGGAAAATTTGCTTGGTTTAGTCACTCCACAGAAACCCATGGTAATGTTCCACTGCACTCCGTGTCCCCACTGTGTATATCTGTGTGTGTGTGTGTATATATCTCTATACAGACTGACATATAATATAGCTTTGTATACTTCTGCATGTGTGTGTCTTGCTTTTTCTATTGCTTGTGCAGTGTCCTCTTCATGCACTCAAGATAATAAGCTGCTCTGCAAATCAGTCGCTTCCTAATGTCTTCAAAATTGTTTTCCATTTGCAAATAAGCTCAAATATGCCTTGCAAGTGCTTTATCTCATCTTCAGAGATGACTTGCAAAATATCAAGGTTTTGGTTTTTTTTACTGAAGGGCTTAGTCTGGACCAAAAATTTTAATTATGAATGTTGTTTTTTCTTACAGCTTACTTGACCGTTTCACGTGCATCAAAATATGAATTCAGTTGATTCCTTAATTTGTCTTTCCAGACAGACAAGATTATTAAAACATTTAGTCTTTATAAAAGAACAGGCACCATTAGAGTACAATATTTCATAGTTATGTCAAGAGTTCTAGAGAGTCCATTATTTCATATGGTCCTAAGAACACAGCGCAAGAATTTTAGATTTCCCAAGACATATGTTGTAGGCACATGAATTGTTGGGATGGGATGAAGGAAAGATAGTTCATTTTGAAGGACATTTCTACCATAATGCTTTCAAAGCAGGAACCCAGGACCTCTTTGGAAGAAACTTCTAATATCTTTCTAGCCTCTGAAAAAAGACCTGGTCCCATGGCCCATTAAACATCTGCTCAATTGAAATGCAGAACCTATTTATTCTACATTGCCTCTTTTTGCACCAAGGACCACAAATACATATGTTCTTAGTATTGAGTAACGTATTCTTACAGGCTGTTAGAAGCCTCTGCAACAGCTGATAGTGCATGCTCTCAAGCCTCATCTGAGAAATATACCCAACTGCTAATACAGGTCATGTTCTGAAGTTCTACCAGGCACCTGAGAGATCTGTTTAACTCCTCCATTGTTCAGTTTTAAGTATCATTTTTTCATTTGTTTTGTGTATTTGAAAAGGGGGGAGGAGGGAGGAGGACACATATTGGATCCTATCCATTGTCCTAACTTATGTTGAATGATTATATACGAAGGAGTTAAGGAGTATTAGAGCTCATATAGGAGCTGGGAGCAACTGGCGGAAAGGAAACAGATTATTTTTTTTTTTCATGAGTTGTAGAAGCAAATAAAATATTGAAAAGATGTGACAGGTCCTTGAATCCAGATGAGATAGGTTCACACCTAAGGTTGCTTGCATTTGATGTTTGTTCCATGATACTTCTGTAAAAGCCAAGGAGAGTCTGTCTAGTTCTTAGTTGGTGGGTGTCAACATAAAATCTCCACCATAGTCCATATTCATTAGCTCCTTTGTTGGTAATATCTGAATGGGTCAGAGAGTCTGAATTCCCCTCTTATCGCCATAGGCCCAGTTTATAAGTGTAAGGTTGAAACACATTAATGATTAGTATATCACAGATGAGCTATCAGTATTATTTATGTGGTATTTGCTATCAGGCTAACAGAAGCCGTTTGTCTGAATACCTCTCAAGCTGGTACTTTTTAATTGCACTCTACTTGTCGCACAAGAGATTGGGGAGGGCAGTGAGATGGTTGGGCTGGTGTAAGTAAAGGGGCATTCTTTTAAGTGTTCCACTGAATCAAGCAAAAGGTTCTTTGTTGGCTTTGCCAGGTTCTCTAATTTTCAATGGTTCTCATTCATAAAATTTCCAGGAACTGACTGTGAAAGAAAGAGAGCAGCTGCTTCTTCCCTTTTCTTTAGCATTTGAGTAATCTGTATATGTTCCTGAAGTCTGCCTGCCCAGCCTGGCCTGTGCAGAGAGGCACTAGAGTTGCTCAGCAAATTGCTTAATCCTCAGGAGCTGCAGCTGAGGGTCTTTTCATTAAGCCAGTTCCTTCACTCATGTCATTCATTAATAGATGTGCCAGGTTCTAATGGCCAACCTTCTCTTTTTCTTCCCTTTGACTCTTACAGTGAGCATGCCCACCAGTGAGACCGAGTCCGTGAACACAGACAACGTCCCTGGAGCAGATATTGAAGGCGAAAACTGCGGTGCTAGGCTAGCGTGAGTACATATACACAGGTATATGTATGTAGGGGTTGGATTGACTTGGTGGGTTAAAGCCAGGGCAAATGTCAGGCTTTTTAAGGGGAAGAAAACCCCACAATGGGTGAAAGGAGAGGGTGCAGAAGATTTATTGATCCCGGTTCTTATCTTAATTGCAATGTAAACTTGCTCTGGACATTAGTGGAGAGCCTCTGGGTTTACATACATGTAAATAAAGCACAGAATGCCCAGGATAAGCAGATCTGGTTTTGTATAATAGCTAAAAGAAGAACTGATGGATAACAGTGTTCTTATTTTAAAATTCCTCTTTGGTGATAGATAATCGAATCCAGTATATGTAGACCAAAGAGTGGAAATGACTGGTCTATTTTAATTTCTTTAGTGATTCTTGTACACTTTACAGTGTCTTGTAATAGAAATGCATGGATGATAACTCCCATTCTGCAGCCTGAATTACACCCTTCAAATGCTGAACGCAACACTGTAGAGACAAACATATGCATCAGTTAGGACACTGTACTGACAAACAAATGCACCATTGTATTAACGGAGATGCTCAAGAATGTGTGAGGTAGCACCATATTATATAGCATATTTTTTAGTGTCACAGGGAGCAAGAATAGGCAAGAGGGGTCCTTTCTTCCCTTTTGCATGACCTGAACAAGAATGGACTTTATGCTGTGGAGGAATATGTTAGTCCCTCTGAATTTCCTTGAAAAATGGGCCAAGCATATCAGTGCTACAGCTTGTACCATGCTGGAGTATTTTGAGGCTCTGTCCTGTCCCTGGGCATACCTTGAGCCCTTCACTGTTGGTCAAATGCTGATCATAAGTCCATAAGAAATGCTCTATTTTGTCAGATCTGTGGTCCAGCTGGCCCAGTGTTCAAGCCCTGACAGTGACAGGAGGGCAAGTGCACAAGCCTGGCCATTTCCAACTTTCCAGTCCCCTTTTACTGCCCCCAAATTTATGCTTACTGATTAGAGAAGTTAGAGGCCACACTTCTGCTTTTTG
>WAAD01031744.1:0-29794 GCA_013389945.1 Fregata magnificens
CTGCTGGATTGTGGATTATTGCAGCTGCCAGGTTATAATTTCACCAATCTGAAACATGACTTTGAATACCCTTGTGAACTTTCCTTAACAAAAAAATGAGGTGGAGCTAGTTCATACATAGAGGCCAGTTTCTGAGTTTCCCTAACATCCCTTCGCATGGCATGAACAGATCAAAAAGCCTGCAGCTGAACTTCTCGGATAGTGAGTCTGTCTAGAAATGTTCCAAAGTATTAAATGATGCCATTCAGACTTTTATCAGACTGATTTCCTCCATAGGGATAATTTTTTTATAGTTCCTAATTCTTCTTGTGTCTTATAACAGTTACAGACAAATTTTCGATAGTTCAGACATTGCTAGATGTAATCATAGACTACCATGCCAATCCTACAGCCATTATAGCTGGTGGGAGTTTTGTCATCAAGTTAGATGAAGACAGGAACCAGTCTGTGTATCCAAAAAAGCACTAAACCAAGAATAGATTATTATCAAGGACGAGAGAGATATTTGATTATTGATTATGCAAGTGAATTCAACTACTTTTGAACCAGAGATATCAAAATTACTATACAAACACTTGTTTCAAAGCTAATAATTTATCATATGCATGAAACCAGCAAAACAAAGGCAGGTAGGTAGGGAAATAAACACATAGATTGAAAGAAAAACAGGGCTTTTATGAAAGAAAATTCTTTATATGAAAAATCTAGTAATACTTCTCCTGTAATACCTTATTGGCATATAGATTACACTGATTCATAGCCAGCAATGAGATGATAGTGTGTGTTCAAGTTCCACTTGCCACAAATACATTAATCTGTCACCTCCTCATGGGAAGTTTGCTTTCTGCTTTAGATGCACAACTGCAAAAATATTGTCATCTGAGGCTAGCAATGGAAGACAGTTTATATGTGCATAGACATTTTTCATAAATTGTGTTGTGGTCATCTAATTTCAATAATTTCTGGTTGTATTTTGGCACTAAATGAAAGACGGGGTGTGATACAATTGAAGCTGCACTGAGAACTCACCTGATTCTGCCCCGAGGGCGTTCAGATTGCTCTGACATAAAACTTGTGCTGCTGAGGCGTGAGGCACTGCTGGTTCGGGAAATGGCTGACACATCACTGACATCACTATCTGATGATTTGGCAGAGACGTTATCACAACTTCTGTACTGATCTGTTTGTATATTATACTAGAGATCAAGAAAAGAAAGTGTGAGGAGTCTCATCAAAACATAATGCATATATTGAGACAACAAATGACCCAAGTATGACAATTCTCTCTAACTGCTTTTAGATCTAATAAAAGTGCATGTATTTATGTCTAGTGAAGAAATCAAACATGGTAATTATGGACTAAATAAGACACTTGAAATAAATTACAGCATTGGAATTGAAATAGGCTGCTGGTTCTTTAGTACACTGGAACTATAATAATGAAATATTTATGCAGTAGACAGACATCTTCTCAAGCACATGCATACCATCTATTTGGCTACAGACCTCTCTTCAATTTTTCAAGTATTAAAAAATATGCTATGAAATACTTGTACAGAGTTAGTTTGGAACAGGAGAACTGTGTATAAGTCTGAATGAAATGTAATGCTACGTGAAGCTGACATTGGGGATTGATTTCAATACCTAAGTTCTACCAGAAAAGGAAAAAAGTACATTTGCTACTGCAAAATATCTCTTTGTATCGTGACACTAGAGGACTAGTCAGGCAGAAAGCTAACTCAGCAAAAATAGTATTTGTTTTCAGGCAGATCAGTGCCCTAATCTAGTTGCTTTTACATGTGCACATGCATGAGAACTAGCAGAAGACCCAGCAGGAGGAATATGGGGACAGGGGTAGAAATTATTACCCTTTTGCTAACAGCAGAACCTCTGATTAGTTAAAACCAACTGCGACACCACACTGCTTATTACATAATGCTTGTATTACTCACATCATCAGTCAGACATATATAATGGGAACTGGGGTTATTTAGTCTGGAGAAAAGGAGGCTGAAGGGAGACCTCATCACTCTCTAAAACTACCTGAAAGGAGGTTGCAGCAAGGTGGGTGTTGGTCTCTTCTCCCGAGTAACAAGTGATAGGATGAGAGGAAATGGCCTCAAGTTGCATCAGGGGAGGTTTAGATTGCCTATTAGGAAAAATTTCTTCACTGAAAGGGTTGTCAAGCATTGGGACAGGCTGCCCAGGGAAGCGTTTGAGTCACCATCCCTGGAGGTATTTAAAAGACGTGTAGATGAGTTGCTTAGGGACACCACATGGTTTAGTGGTGGACTTGGCAGTGTTAGGTTAACGGTTGGACTCAATGATCTTAAAGGCCTTTTCCAACCTAAATGATTCTATGATTCTATGAAAAAGAAGCTTCAATCCTAGCAATGTCACACTTACCTAGCTCTTCAGTCACACAGATATGAGGATCAAATCATTGTCAGGTTCACAAAACTAAAGAGCAAGCTACCCCTGGCTGGAAAGCGACTAAACCAGTGGTATACTTCCCAGGGCATATGGGAAAACTATTAACATGTGGGAACACTAGGCAGTTTTTGACAAGACACTCTAGGGAGTTCATTTTCCAGATCTGTGCTCTGTAAAATTGCAAGTCATAAAAGTTTATTTATGAATTACACACAAAGATCTGACAGTCTGTGAATATCCCCAGCTCAACAAGGCCCTGGGTTGCAGGCTGAGTCAGTTGGCAAATGTCATGATTTAACTTTAAAAGCCTGGCAAACACAAGCTTGCATTTGTGCAGATGGCCTCCTGTCCTCAAGCCAGGTTTATCTTCTGTTGCTCTGGTGCCTTTCAGTACCTATGTTTGAGGTCTACACAGCACACTTGGAAACCTCTTGGTAAAACATCTAAGATAAGATGAGGAAGTTAACGGGAGTAGAGAAGAGGAGGGAATAAAGAGGATACTAAGCACTGACTGTAATATAGAAATCTGTAGGAGAAATAGAGGTTATACAAATTTAGTGTCTCAGCATGTGTTTCAGGGTTACTCACAGCTCCTGGATGGCATACGCCAAGATTAAAAACACAAACCAATTTATGAATAAAAACCTGGGGGTTTGACCTGAGGAGTGTGCACTGATGAAACTCTTAGCAATACCCTGTGAGGGGCTTGCACTGGCTGACTGAATAAAAACATCTGCGGGAGAGAAAGCTCTGGTTTACTGAAGGTAAATTTTCAGCTTCAAATACTAAATGAAACTCTGCAGATGATTTCGGGATAGCTTGGAGCATGATGACTTTGAGGTCAAATAACATGTCTAACAGGCATTGACGTGGAAACAGATGCAGCAGAACTCTGATTTAATGAAGTGGGTAACACAGAGGACTCAAGAATTCCAATATTTAAAAGTATTTTCAACTACAGCAAGGATTTATTTGGAGATTCTCTTCCCAAGTGACTTTGTGTGACTTATCTGAATATAAATGACCAATGGAGTTAAGGTGAGACTATGCTGATACGTTTATTCAGACCACCTTTTGGAAACGGCTTGTACAGTCTGTTAAATAATTTTATTGCTTCCCCTCTTTGAGACTTCAAAATAAACCTCTCCAAAATGGAAATACAAAGCATACTAATTCTTATCAGGTCTATTTCATAATAATGGAACATTTGAATTTCTTTAGATGACATATTTTTCTTCTGAAGTCGAAAAAAAATCCAAAGCAAGAATAAGAGCTATGAAAACTTTTTACTTACACTAAACATAAATGTTCAGAGGCTGGAAAACTGAATGGTTAATTTTTTCCAGTTTAAGTTAAACTGTCCCACTCCTGAGCCAGCCTTGATATTTTACGCAAAATTCCCACAGAATTCCTAAGGAATCCTTTAAGCTTTCCTAAAATGAGGCATCTAAAAATATGAAAAGCATCTGAACACATGGAATGTTCTGGTTTTCCACTGAACTAAATATAATTGTAATCTGCAAAAGAAATCATGATCCTATTAAATAACAAAATTTCTATTGATTTCAGTGAAATACAGGTTTGACCCTTTCTATATATTTAAACTATATCTAGAAATTATTTCTCCGCAGCTGAGATTTTAAAAAATACTTTGTTATATTTTAAACAAATAACCATGCAGTCTCTCTCAAATACATGGGCTTTTATGCATGGTAACAGAGTGTTTCAGAAATATCTCCATGTTTTGCTTGTACTTGCTGAAGACAATTTGACTTCCCCCCTCTGTCATTACAATGTCTATTTACTTTTCTTCCTCACCAAAAAGTCCACATTCTCTTTGTGGCCCTTGCTTTGAGACTGCATACAGCGAATCTGGCATGGTAGAAGAAGATTCATGTGGTCCCTGAGCAAGCACGGCATGCTGCTGGAGAAAGCTGACACCATCTGAGCTCTCCCATCAAGGGAACCATCAAGGCCAGATGCAGTGACTTCCTTCCTCCTGCTAGAAGCCTTTCTTCTTGAGTGTTGAGGGAGGTATAGGCTGCTGGCCTTTGTCCCAAGCCATACCTGAATCTGGCAGTTTGTTTAGCACTCAACGAATTCAACCACAGAATAACAAAGTTAAACACAGTGGACTATATATGCAATGTGGGGCAGCGGAAGACCCTCTGTTTCACTCGTACTGAATTTGCTCCACCTTTCATGGGCTACCTACATGAGCTGGGAAAGATGGGGAGGAGAGAGAGAGAGAAAGCATCAGCATGGTTGTCCAGCTTACTGGTTGGGATACTGGGAGAGAAGTCAGAAGTCCCAGCTTGTGTATCAGTGACTGTTTAGGGACTCAGCCTCATCAAATGACTGTTCAGTATCAGTATGAAACCATTTATTGCCGCAGGGTCTTCAGCTCACGTATCATCCCCCATCAGTGGGGCTATGTAGATATCCTCACTCTGTCTTGCTCCCTATAGTCCTGCAGTCTGTACAAAATGGAATTGCTTTGTAAATATCAGACTGGCTTAACAGCCAGTCTTTTGTATGTTGGTAGACAGAGAATTTTATGGTGAGATGGGAGATAAAGAAAAAACTGAATCCATGTCTTCCACTTGCCTTGGTATTCTAATCACAGAGCTACTGCATAAAACATGGAGCTTCCCTTCCTAAATGAGATTTTCATGGTATGGTTGAGCTTTTACTACCTCTTTATACTGTATGCCAGGGCTGTGATTCCCAAGAAACAGAAAACCCTTCCCTTCACGGAAACAGAGATTAGCACAAAAAGTGGTGATGCTGAAAGTTACTGCTGAGTGCTGCAGCGTTTACATTTTACTACTACTTCTGGATTTAGCTCTTCCTTCCTATAGCTGCTGCTTCTACTAAATTCACTGTCCCCTACAGGAGTCATACAACTTTTCCTGTTTATTCCCTACCTACCCCTTTTCAGTAAAATCTGATAATCAGTCATCTTAGCTAACAGATGAACAAAGTTAAAGCAATTTAGCAATTAACATTTTTCCCCTCAAATATAGACAGAAGTAAATAGTACTGTTCCACAAAGCAGTGATCATTAAAAGAAGAACATTTTACAGTTGCAATACACCTGAACTTATCATACAGAAGAAAAATGTCCTGGGCTAAGATCCACATATTTGTTATCTGCATTACAGTAATGCCTGCAGGTTTCCAACTGGGCTCAAAAGTAATATGATACAGTCCTGCTCATCTAGAAAACTACTGTTCTTCATAACTCTGCATGTATTTGTAATAAATTTCCCTGTTGTGTTATATTTAAATATTATATAAAAATCATTTTGAAGCCTCAAAATAAAGTGACTTTTCAGTGCAATCACTTCTCTTTCAACTCTATGTTTTACAGAGTTAAAGCTTATGTAACATTTCTATTCCAAGGTGCACTATTTATCACATTAGGAGAGTTGCCGAAGTTTGCAGCAACTCTGATAGCAATCACTAAAGAGTAGGCCTGGTTTTTCAAACATTAATAACAGCTAGCTTCAAATGCCCAAACTATCTGCACTGTCTGCTTCTGCATTACAAAGGCAGAAGTTGTTTCAATATAACTATCCAAAATATGAACAGCTGAAATTCAGTTCTTCCATCCACTTTACCACCTGTGGAGTTGCTGCTTCTTCTACGCCAGCAAAAGGAGAAGAAAGGGGTATGATGAACTGCAGATGCGTTAATGTCAATGGAAAGAGCACAGATGTAAACCAAAAGTGTACTTCATGAAGACTTTTACAGTTCCTCAATGACTAACAATGTTAGCAGATTTTACTGATTATAAGGCACACTTTAGAAGTCATCTAATCGTCCATTTTAGTTATATTATCTTCCATATTAATAAGTATCTATATTTCTAGATTTATCTCCCAAAAGCATGGAGAATACAATAGTTCAAAGCTTTGAAAATCGAAGGAGCGTCCCCTCCTTTGACTACAAAAAAAGCCTTGGGTGACTAACCTCTGAAAATATGTGCCTCATTAAGTGCTTAAAATGAGGACATTAAATGAGAAAATTGATTGGAGATTAAAATGAGGAAAGAGAAATCCAGACCAGAAACATTAAGGGCTAGATTCATCCAGGGGCTTATGCAAGTCTTGAGATCACAGCTATCTTTTGAGGCACCTTGCTCTAACAAGGAATTTTGTCAGGAAACACTGAATCATGCACAAAGCACCTCAAGTTTTCTGACTGCTCACACGTGGTTCCTCCAAATGCTGCTGGGGTTCATGGCCTGGCAGTCAGCACCTTTGTGTGTCCAGGCCCTATCTCTGACTCCTACCAGCATCAGGGTCTGTGTCTTAGGAGCAGCTCATGTGACGGTCCAGAACCCAGTAAGCAGCAGTGATTCTAAGTAACTCTTCCCATAATTGTATCCAACTCAACTACTGTGAACATCACTCAACTTCCTAACAGGGAACAGTAAAAATGAGCAAGTCAAACCATGGGAAAACTGCAGTGAAGCCTACGAGTCAAATGAATGGTCCTCACTGAATTTTGTGAAACCCTACCAGTACTGGAGTGACTGTCGTATCAATATGATACACAGTAAATATTTTTTCTTGAAGGTCGATGAAGGGGGATCAAAAGAAGATACTCATCACATCAACGTCTAAGCGCATTTTCTATACATAGCCCTAAGTGCCTTGCCCAGCATCACACAAAACTTAACATAATCAGTTCCCTATCACCCCCAGTGCTCTATCCAGCCCTTCCTTGTAGACATTAACTATCAAGTTAAATCCACAGAGTGCCACTGAACTAATGCCATGATTACACTTTTATGCTAAATGCTTTCCAATCACATAGAGTGTTAACTGAGTTGGTAGTGCATCTAAATATAGAGTGATGTCCTTTTAAGTACGTACTACAGTGCTCTGATCAGTAACTCTCTTGAATAAACAGACCTTCCAAAAAAATGTGTTGCACATTCTCTGGAAAGCCAGAGCAGCTGCAGCATGGTGTTTGTGTTCTGTGTGTGGCATCTGGAATAAAAAACTTATTTTGAATTAAGGGCCCAATTAAGACATACTGCCATTTATATCTATGCAAATCCAGAATTATGCTACCAAAGTGTTTTGATTCTCTCAAACACTGAAACAGCACAAATATATGCCTACTAGCCTCTACAGCCTTACCAATATACAAGAAAGAAGGCAGAAAGATGTTTAAAGTTCTTCTTTAAACCCTTTTGCCAAATCCACAGAGGGTTTGGGTTTTGGTTGTTTTTTTTTTATTTAGCTTTTTAGAATTTAACTGTTTCACATAAATTATGGAGCCTTTCTGTTGGAAGTGAAGGAAACAAGGATGTGAGCCCTGTGAGGGTCTCAAAACAGTTGGAGTAAAACAGCCATCAAGACCTATACCAATGTTGTAAGGCAGACAGTTACCTATTCAAAATCCATTAACGGATGTTTAAAACACAGATGTTCAAAAATGTTTACACAATAACTTTCATGATCCATGCCTGAAAAACTAGTGCTTGCTTACTGAAACTAGAAGATTGAGAAACTGAGTGGGAGAAATTACAAAAATGGAAGAAATGCACCAGAAGTGGATTGGAAATTGCAAAGGCCATGTTGATACCTTTGAGAAAAAGGCTTGTTTCAATATAAGAGAAAACATATTTAAATTTAAGGAATTAATTTTGCATACACATAATTAACTATTGCAAAGGAGATCCAGTCCATACTGAAGGAAAAATTTTTGAAAGCTTTAGAGAATTTTATGTGTAATAAAACAAACGTATTTGCAAATGCTAAAATAGTGGAAGAATCAAATCCATGTGAGCTGATTGCTCTGAAAAGCAGAAGGAATATTTTCTCAATGTGCAGCACAGCAAAATTTCTCAATTAAATACAAATACTTATTTTCTGAGGCAATGGGCAAACATTGCTATTTGGGAAAGAAAGAAGCATTTCTGTTAAAGAGGGACAAACTCTGCTTGCAACTGCTGTTTCTTTAGTAGCTATTTAATATTTCTTTCTCACTATTCCAAAATGTCTATTAGACCACTAGAACATTTTTTCTTTTTTATTTAAAGTAAGTCTTGCTCCTGCAGCTTTCAAAGACTTTTCACAGATTTTGGCAGCAGAAATTAGGTATAGTCTGAGGTCCTTAGAAGTCTCAGTCATCAGCTTTACTGCACCACCTGATACGACTTACTACATTTTCATTAGAGCTGTCAAAATCTTCATCTGTCTGGTTTATTTTCTTAACTCTTTCAGCATCTTCTGAGTGTAAAGAAAGACAGTAGCACAAGGTTTGCTTCAGTAACATTTTCAAAGTGATAACTATCACCATAGTGATATGAAGCAAACAGCTACATCAACTGAATATAGGACAGAGTGTTAGAATGTGTTAATATAATTTGTTCTCAGCACTTAACAATTTATTATAGGTTGGACCATCCTACCTAGGACTACACCATTATCATGTAGAAAATACAAGAAAAGTTAAAGAGTTTTTGATTTGAAGTCCAGTACAAGTCATTAATTCTCCTTGTTACTGTTTTAGCATGGAAAGGAGCCAATGTCATTCAGAACACCAGGTACCCCAAAATATTTTTCTTGTAACAATGGACAGAGAATTTACTTCCTTAAAGTTGTGGTCACACCTTTTTTAAAAATTCTGAATAAACAATACTTCAACAGAGTTCTTTCCATCTAGTACTCATCATGTTGTGAATTCAATTTTGATTTCATTTCCACACATATTTAAAAACTAAAGATGATACTAGACAACTCTAGGTACTAGAGGATAAGGGAAACTGGTAGCACTGCAGATTGATGTTTTCCAACAACTATTTCACCATACATGGGATTTACATTAGCACAATAAGAAAAACATATTGAGGAGCAAAAATGCTTATGATAAATATTAAAGAGAGTCAGGATAAAAAACATGTTTCATAATGAAAAAAACCCCAAACATGTGAATCAATCTGTAACCACAGATCAGAAAACTGGCCTTTGACTACGAACAAAGGTATATGTTTTGTCATCCTGGCCAGATTGCACATTACCTTTCTCTCCTGCAAACTTTATAAAACGCATTTTTACTATTTTTTTAACATGTTAACTGGTTGGGAAGTACCACAGAGACACACTGCGTCTCACCCTCTTGTCTTGAGTTGACCTCTTGTGAAGGTAATGGCAAACCCAACGTCAAATGAGCTAACTATTATACAAATTCTGTCTTCTGATAGATGATGTCATTGGAAATCTCCACCCCAATTTTTTTTTTTTTTTTAATAGCACTGATATCCCACAATTTGGCAATTGAGGACCTAGAGCCCTGTTTCTCTTATTTCTCTTCCCTTTGAGAACTATTTCATTTAGGTTCTATGTTCACAGGGGGGTGGTCTGAAAAAAGAAACATCCTTATTAAAGTTGTCTCCATATTTAACTGTAACAAGATCTTTAACAAATCTTTCAAATCTACTAGATACTACAAGTTAGATGCCCAATTGATTATTTACCCATATCTAAGTAAATTTCTGATTTTGTTTCTGCTGAGTACCTCACTCATCTGTTATTTCAACCTGTGCCTCCAGGAGCATGCGTCAATTCTGCAAAACACAGGGAAGTGACCCTGGAGGGGCAGGGACAGAAAGTCCAGTGCCTGTGCTACAGCAATAAACGTCAGGAGCATTCTGATGTCTGCAGCTGTTGAGAGCCTGACAATGTTTGTTGCTTTCTGTATGGCACCGGTTCACATATGGAAAGTTTGTCTCTTAAAACTTAGAAATAAAAATACAAGCGTTTAGTTCTCAGTGATGTGAAGAAAGTCTTCGAAATGTGGCTCTCAAAGCACGAAAGTCTAAATTAATAAAAGCTGTGATTTTCTTCCAACTACTGTTATTCTGAGACCTTATTTTTAACGCATACAGTTGCTATGTGTGTCTTTGAATTTTTTACAGTGGACTTTCACATTCATACTGCCATCCTGTGGTCACTCGTTGAAAGCACGTAACTCTCAATGGCACCGGAAGAAGAGAATTGCAGGAATGCTTCCCACACAACTGAGTTACTGCTGGTCTTGTCCCTGCCCTTTACTTTGCGTACACCAACACAGTGCTGTATCTCTAAAAGGAAACATAAATCTAACTAAACTTTTCCCCTTCTGACTTCCGCAAATGTTCCCCCTCCGTCAGGTGCAAAGGCAAAACCTCTTTAGCAGAAAGCTCCAGCCCCTCACAGCTTGATTTGTAAGTGGCAGTGGAGATGTGTGAGACGTTTTCAGCAGTTTGCTCAGAAGCCTATACAGTTTTAAACTTACAAGGTTGTGGGATATCATTCTAGCATTATCAAGGAAAAAAAAAAAGGCCTCTCTATATAACTTCATTAATATAATTTCATGTACATGTGATTATCAGAGGAAATCTTTAAATTTTTATTAGAAAAGGAGATCAAAGTAATCACTATGCATTTCAAGAAAGGCAATACTTTATCTGTGACATTATTAGGATGCAAAGAAATTATACAAATATGAGAACAGCTGCATGGGATTGGATCTAATTCTGCCTAGCTCTCCACACATCAGACAACAGCAAGGGCCTGGAGAACAAGAAGAGAGTAGGGCCAACATACAATGGTACTTCCATGGCCCACTTTTCCAGCCTCCAGAGATTTGCAGGCCAGGGACTTCCTAAGTTAGAGGTGACATGGCTTTGTTTAACAGCTGTTGAAGGATCTTTCTTCCCTGAATTAGTTTTGAAGTGTTCAGCTTTTTGCAGATTCATTTTAGGTGACATCAAAGACTAAGTCTAATGCACATCAGATGGGGGTAAAAACGATGTTAAAAAGCTATTACTCGAAGACATTTCTGTCAGGCTTTATAACACAGCGTTCTTGAGGGTTATGTAATATTTTAAAGAAACAGGTTTATGCCTTCCATTTTCAAGCCAAAGTATCATTTCAATACTACTGACTTTACCTTGGTATATTGCTCACGCTCATGTTCTTGGCTAGAACCAGACCCTGATGTCTGATTATAACGGTGCACTTTCATTTTCATCTGTCTCGTTCGCTCCTCCACTACTAAGCTTGCTGCAAAAACACACAATGAAAATCAATTAAAAATAGTGAAAACCTTTTGGAAAAACAAATGGTTTAGCAACAATTATAACTTATTTCCATCTCAACGAAACAAAGAAATGTACAAACATGTAGAACAAGCAGGGTGTAAACACAGAACAAAGGAACACTAATGTCAAGAAATCAACCACTTCCATTGCGAGAGTCTTTACCTGAAAATGGGCAGACATCCCAATTTCCTATACATAATCAAGCTGGTGCAACAGATATGAAAAGAGTGAAAGAATTTAGGTGATAGGCTGAATTATAAACCTGTTAAGCATTCTGGATGCAGGGGAGATAAATCCATAATCATCTAACCATGTATTTGCTTAAATGTAGAAAATATTACAGCAGCATTCTAAGAATTAATGCATTAAACAGGTATTAAAATTTATTTTTAAAGTAATTAACTCCTAATCCTATCTTAAAACATAACTGCTTACCATAGCTAAAGATTATTTAAGAGGAATAATTTCTCCATTCAAGCAGCCATAGTCAAAAATACAGTAATTTTCTAGTAATTTTTTTTTACAGCAAGTCATCTAAAAGCACTCCTTTGCTCTCTAATGTTCACTTCTATTTCAAAGAAATTATTTGTTCTTGTGTCTTCAATTTCCCTGTCACAATGTTTGTTTAAAAAAAGAAATAGAATCTTAAACCTTCACGAAGTTGTGGTGCTATAAAGAGCCTCTTCTTCAATTTGAACAAGTTATGGCAATTAATATTGGCTGTGCTTGCCACAGGAAGATGACCTTGCAATAACGGAAAGAGTGGTGTGAAAGCCCCTGGGCTAAGGCTTCCTTAAAATAAGTTAACCTTTGTGGCAGTGGATAATTTTCAGAGGGAACTATATATTCTGCCATTCTTAAACTTGGTAGCACTATAAATGCAAAGGAATACCAATAAAACCAATACCTCGAAAACTGCCACTTTTTAACAGTTCTAGAACTAGACCCAAATATTCATCAGTCACTATTCTAAATCACAGGAGTACTCACTATGTTCACTGTGTTTTAACAGGTTATAACATCCCAGAACGATTTCTTTTAGTTGGAATTTTTTGTGTGGTCACGAATTCAAGACTGGCATTTTATTTGGGAAAACCTCTGCAAAATCTTTTACTTTGGGGTGAACCATGGATTTATATGACTCTCTCCAAAATAATTAGTTTTAGTAGCCCCTCCCCAGACCCATGACAGGAGAGAGACACCAATTTAAAAGCTGCATGAAATTAACCACAAAATACAGAGGATTTTAAATTCGGGGAAATAAGTACTCTATCATGTTGTTTACAGATCTGTATTGTGAATTAAGAGGTACCAATGTTATCATATCTGGGTTTTATGCTGCTAGTTAACTGTGGGATTCTTTACACACCTACTTTTTGTCTGTGCTTTGCTAGCACAAAGATACAAAAAGAAAGCAGTACACTCAGGGTTGGATATTTTAAACTTGTGCTACTGCACAAATCATGATTGTGCATGCACGTACCATCCATTACGTGCTCGTGGAAATTATGGAATGTCTGTACACTGGTTGGGTATGAAAAAATATACAAAGACACCACTGTGAAAAATATATTGTTTTCATGTCCTCTTTCCACATTTCTTATTTAAAATAGGAAAATTAAATACAGCAAATGACATTAAAGTTCTGCTATAGCTACAAATTTAAGGCAAGAAATAAAGTTATCATTGCAATCTTCAATCTCCCACACGCCAAGGGTCCAATCTAGGAAATTCTGCACATGCAGAACGTCACACTGGGCCCAGTGATTACTCCAGATGACTAATCATGTCGGTAAATGTGTACCTTAATTGCAATGAGTCCAGTTCCACCATCAGATATGCAGGCACAGCTCCAATTACTTCAATGGAAGTTGCATGGAGGTATCTGAAGGCAAAATTGAGCACTTTAGGTGAAATTTTTAAAGATGGCCTCTTATTTTATGGACAGATATGAAAGGATTAAGATATATCAATTAGTGACTGAAGTCAAGAACTCATGTATCTTAATCCTATCATATATGCATGAAATAGACCGAGGATATAAAATCAGAGGGAAAATTGAGACCCCTTTAAAAATTTAGCCCTATATGTGTATGGTACACAGATTACAGTTACTCTAAAGAATAATCCTTTCATTGTGTGACTTTTAGGTGCTTCACCCTGTCAACTGTATGTTATACTAAATAATTTATATGAAAGCATGTTACTCTGTATTACTTACAATAACTAAGAAAGAATATTCTGTTATGTAATGAGATGCTATTTCAGTGACTATACGTGAAAACTACTGCAGTCAAGGTTGGGTAAATATTCAACCTTAACTCAGTAATGCTCGATTCTTGTTATGTTTAAATCCTTAACCTTAACCCCATGCTTATGTTCTGTTTTGCATCATTAGATATCATTATCTAAAATAACATGAGAACAATTAATGAGGATTGTGAAGTAAATCTAAATTCTCTAAAGAAGAAATTTAGTTTTGTGCATGCAGTAAAATGTCTTTAGCTCACCAATTAGCTGGTGATGTATTTCTAAGCAAGCAACTGTGTGAAATGTGTCTGCTCTAGAAAACGCAACTGTGTTCCTTTCAGGTTTGTTTACCATGCACATCTGAACATATGTTGTATCTAGCTCAATTCTGTGATGGAAAATTTTGTCTGCCTGATAAGTAGCCTGGTATATTCTTTACATGTTAATCACAAGAAACAGAAAAAAATCTAACACAGGAGCAAAAGCACATTAGCAGAAGCTGTAACAACCATAGGTAACACCACCATACGATCACATTACTTTCTTGGAACACAGCTGGTTACCACAGGTAACAAAAATTTGACATAAACAATACTTCAAGAACTCAAACTGTCTCTCAGACAGTTGGTTCAACTTTCTTTTAGGACATCAGTATTTACAGAGTGCTTTTCCTGGAGCTCTTGAGAGGTAGGACTACACAGTAATTTACTTATCAAAGCACTGTAATCCCAAGACCTCTAAATTCTACAGAGGTTCTAGAATTCAAAATATTGAGATTTACCACAAGCGACTGAAATTAGTGGTAGAACTACCATCAATATCAGTTGTGCCAACATGTTACTCTCTTTGGTGTCACAAGTCACACTTGAAAGAGTGATCACTCTTATCTCTTCAAGAGCTGCTGATTCAGATGTGAGATCAATCAGTATAAGAAGTAATTGAAAGAAGAGAACTCACTAAGTAGACTGCTTAGATAAGGAGTGCAAGTTTAGAGCTAAAGCTTTTACTACAATGGGTTTTCTTATGTAAATCATGTGGAAGTTGTACAACAATGACGTACATAAACAATCAAGCCATGCAGGAGAGAAAAGACAGACATAGAAATGGAATCAAAATGTTATACTTCAACTCCATTAATACATATATTATTTGGTCTGACTCCTGTAATCCCAAGTGTACTGGGTCTGGCTGGGATGGAGGTAATTTTCTCCACAGCAGCCTGTATGGTGCTGAGTTTTGGACTTGTAACTAGAACAGTGTTGATAACACACTGATGTTTTAGCAGTTGCTGAGCAGTGCCTGCAGAGCGCCAAGGCCGCCTCTGTTTCTCATGCTGCCTGCCCCCCAGCAAGTAGGCTGGAGACTGAGAGAGGAAACAGCCAGGACAGCTGACCCCAAATGACCAAAGGGATGTTCCGTACCATATAGCATCATCCTCAGCAATAAAATTGGGTATAGTCTTTCCAACGTAGCTGTTGCTCAGAGACTGGCTGGACATTGGTCTGCTGGTGGGAGGTGGTGAGTGACTGCTTTTGTATCACTTGGTGGTGGGTTTGCTGGTTGGTTGTTTTCTTTTCATTTTTTCTCTTCACTTATTAAACTGTTTTTATCTCAGCCCATGAGATTTACTCACTTTTGCTCTTCCAATTCTCTCCCTCATCTCACTGTGGGGGGTGGAGTGAGTGAGTGGATGGTGGGTGCTTAATTGCTGGCTTGGGTCAACCCACCATACCAAGCTACCAAGAATTAACTGCCTAATGTGGTCTTCCATCAAACAAACAAAAGTTCCCTTGCTATTACTCAGTTTATTACTCAACTCACTGCTAAGTCCCATCTGGCTTCCACTGTGAATGATATTCAAAGGTAGAAGACATAGTCTACAAAGATTAAGACCATCTCCTATCCCATAGGCTAGCAGGTCCACCAGTTCCTCCTGGGTCTCTTCCTCACATGTCATTCCAGAAACATCCTTGTGAAGACTGTGCACCCTGTACTGTAATTCATAACAGATCTTACAGGATTCTAAATATGCTATATGCTGGAACTACAACTAAACATCTGGATTTCCTATCTTTGCGGAGGTGATCATGGTATTAGTAAGAGAACAATTTAACATACGCACATAATGGAATAGTTGGACTTTTACTAATAAAGTAATTAAAAAACTTGCTTGTGTTTCTTGTGATGAAAGAATTTTTGATTAATTTAAAGGCAGTTCTTCGTAAATGTTTCCATCATAAGGAATGTGATTTTCTTATTTTATTGACAGCCTATGAAATATATGCTCTCCCTCGATTGTCTGAAATATGCAAATCTGTAATATGTTACTTAAAGGAGGTAGGAAAAAACTAAATAAAATAGCTACAGCACTCTCATTTTCAGCCTGCAACCTACCCTCAGAGAAAATGATGACAGGCCAACAGTTGTTTTTTCTTAAAGGAGATGGCCATCTTAATTCATCTAAGAGATTATCTCTTTACTAAGAATTTACATACTCCTTTTAATATGTCAGCACTATGGTAACGTTTATAGAGTTATATCTGATGGCATTAACTAGTTGACAGTCCTCATCTTTATTTCTACCCTCAGAGAATGGCACATTTCAACCTCTATCTGCTGTTTAACTGATAGACAGGTTAGACCTGACTAGAATCCAGAATGTGAATCTAGCAATGCATGAAATCTGACTTTAAAATAAATTCAACCTGCATTGGTATCAACAACAGACCAATCCTACGAAAATCAGAGAGCTACAAAAGCTGCACTAACCAGTGCAAAAGAAAGTAATTTTGAGGTTTTAAGTCCCCTATTTAAGGTTTGAAAGAGGGACTAAACTACACATTATCTGCAAAATTTCTTAAATGGCATGATGTTATGAACACCTATCTCGTAAGCTCATAACATAATGTATGAAACATATGTGGGCTCATTTAAGTAAGGATTGTACCACATGCAGTAAAACTGAACTAGCAAGGAACAGCAAAAATGCTGTAGCTGCTTTTCTAGCTCTAGTTTTTAATTCCTGAGTTTCCCTGTTTAGATATCCACTTCTTTCACATTACAACAATCATCAAAGAGACTCTACATTCTGTAGACTTTGGAAAGCTTTGAATCTTGACAATAAATAACATCTAAAAAGAACCCACTCATATAGTTGGAAAAAAAGATTAGAATTGTTTTAGCACTGAAACTACCTCCTGTGTAGCAATGTGACTATCTTAGATTCTTGACCATCACCAAATTCCAAGAAAAAACACCTTCCACCCAAAATTGAACTGCTGTACATGTTACACATGTATCTCCACAAAAATGTCACTCTCTCTGAAGTGGAGACTTGTTGCTATCTAGCAAATAATAAAGCAAGAAAGAAGGGAAATTTTGGCAAGGTACATGAAAATAAGCCTTTATGCTTATAAAAAGAACAACAAATGCTTAAATGCCATACAGAGATAGGGAGTTTTAGGACATTAAAAAAAACATGGGAAATGGAAGATACTCAATTTATCTAAGGAAGACTATCATTCAAAGCATAATGTTGTTAAAAAAAGATTTAGGGAGAAGTCATGAGAATTATACATAGACCAGGACATGGTCTTGCAGAAACAGATTTAAGAAATTATTAAAAAGAAGGCAAATATGGCTTGATTGTGGGAAGATTTCTAACAGTAGAAGCCTCTTCAAGTTAGCGGATACAGGTATAATAATGCCCAGTAGCTACGAAGAAGTTAGATGAAGTCAGATAAATATGTAAGTACTAAGACGCATGTTTAAAAGCCAGGTGGTTAAACACAGGAACAATTTTCCATCACTTGCAGTCATTAAGTGAAAATACATTTCTAAAAGGACATTTTTGCCCAAACCCAAGTATGGGCTTAATGCCAAGAAGAACTGGTGCCATTACCTGGTCTGTGATCAAAACTGATAGCCATATTGGTTTTTTCTAGACTACAGAAAACCTATGGATGCCTGAGCACTGGCTATACCACTTTCTGTGATGTCTACAACAAACACAGAATTTGCTCTTTAGGCAGTTCATATTTCTGTTCAAGATGGTCAAGACAGAAAGGAGGTGTAGGCAAACAGTACAATTTGGAAATCCTCCAAGTTTTACCTGCACTATCAATTGCTGCAGTCAGCTACAGAACAAGAAGAAATCAGCATAAAAATTTCAGATGGCTGTACCCCTTACCAGCAGATATCACACACCCTTTATGATGCAAACTTTAAGGGAAAAAGTCTAAAAGTCTAAAATGATAAAAAGATTTGCTTACACAAGGAAGCTACTGAAAAATAACTTGAAATGAAAATTTATCTCATAAAAACTATTTTACAGTAACAGGGTTTCTGGGACACAAACAGCAGGTTCTGGCAGGGCAACAGGGAACTGCATTTATCCCAGAAGCCAACAGAGATCTGACCTATTCTTCACTCTCAGTCTTCATACCAAGAAGAAAAGTTGAACAAACAGCTACAGCTACAATGCAGTCTAGAGGTATGTACACTTAGCCTTTCTATGCTGCAAAAGCCAGGAGCTTCATCTCTCTGTGCTGCTTAGATGCTCTCTGGATAGGAATCGGGGGAGAAAAACAGTATCTGGTTTGAGGAAGTGAGAGGTGGAAGCTGGAGAAGAAACTGTGCAGAACCAATGTCCAGCACAAAGGCAGGGGAATAAAGCAGCAATGAGATTTGGATGGGAGAATCCCCCAGCGCAGTGGGCAAGGGAAATGAGAGGGCAGGGGAGCATTCACTGGAGAGCTGGCTGTGCCGCACAGGGGAGAGAACTCGCACTGGTGCTGGACCAGGATGAAGCGTTTCAGAAATAAAACAGAGAGTCTCCAGGTTATTTCTGTTAGGCCTTTAGGATGAGTTTTGCAATATGCACACACAAAGTATCCCTGTGGTATGTTTCATGACTTTAAATATCCACAGCAAAATCTACTGTGAAATTTAAAAAACACACAACATTTTGAAATCATGAGCAGATGAATGTTTTGAAATACAAGGTTAGTAACACTGACAAATCAATTTGTTGCTAAGATAAAGAACTTGTTACCACCTCTCTGCATATACAACTTCAAAAAGTATTTATCGGCATCATGCAGATAGTGAGGGAGATGGGCTCTGAAGCCTGCTCTGCAGCCCTGGTCCCTGTACCTGACTAGAACGTGCTGTGGCTCCTTTAAGCTTGTGTGTATGGGTTTCCTTTCCATGGGAGCTGATACTGCTCTAGGCCTCCTCCCAAATCAGAATTGAGGCATGACCAAAGCATGGTCTCATGCAGACTCAGACTGCCAAGCTGGGAAATGAGCTTGGATCCCCCAGTACACACAGAAGCATGGTGGCCATCTTGAGTTTAATAACTCACTCCAGAAGGAAGATAAGCCAATATAAAAATCTGAACCAGCTGATGCAACACTCAGTTCTTCCCCAAAGAGTTTCAAGGATGATCCAAACAGAAGCTTCTATTTAAAAGAAAACAACAAGAAAATAAACATAAACTTCTTAAAATTTGAAAAAAGTAAACCACTGGTTTTGGCAGCAATCCGAGTCAGCATTTTAGTAACCTGCTGAAGACATTATCTCAACCCTTCCCATTGATTAAGTGGAACAGATGCTTGATTTCTTTGTTGTAGATTTATCTTGTCAGTGTTGTTCATACCTGTAGTATATGCTTTCCTTCATACCTATGTCTCTTGTTACATAACATTATGTAACCCCGCCATCCCCATCTCCCATTCACCTACTGTCCTTTTTATCTCTTACTCTGCACTGGGGAAAGTCAGAGGTGACAGTGGGCTACTAGTGTAAGTCAGCTCAACTTAAGTTATTCATGGTCCCCCAGAACTGCCAGCACTCCACTTCTTCCCACTCCTCTTCTTTTGCTCAACTCTTTTTTTCTGCCTCCGGGCTGCATCTGCATTCAGCTCCCTTGAGCCAGAGGAATCTGTGCACATAGAGATCCCACCACCTTCTACACACTCCCAAATCTTGGGCCAGATCCATCCAAATCTTGTGGAAACAAGCTCTTTTACAAACCTGCTTCAGGCATGGTCTAGTTTGTCTGCATAAAGTCAACTGTTTTAAACAAAGAAACATCCGCTGCAGCCCAGATCACAGGGCAAGGTTTGTGAACTTGAAAGAGGCATAAACAACAAACTGGCATGACTGATTTGTATTGTTCTGTTTGAGAGAAATATAAATACTGAAGAAAGCAAAAATGACAGAAATAATTTGTAAAATCAACCATTCTTAGCATTTTCTTAAGACATTTCATAGCACATTCTTAACACTGCAAAATAAGCTGTAATTGCTAATACCTAAGTTAAATACTGTTTCTTTTTCACTTTTTTTTTTTTTTTTTTAACATTATCATGAAAACATATTCCTGAGTATTGGCATGGGTATTGGAGTTCATAGCTAGTGGAACAGCTGCTGTATTTTAACCCAAGTAAGCATGAATGCATCAGTGGGATTCACCCTTTCAGAAAGTAAAGAAGTTGTAGGAGATATTCTGATTCAAGTTCAACTCACAATTTGGCTTTGACCCACCAAAGCCTGTATTCAGACCAGAATTTCCCAAGATCTGCAGGACTCACGACTAAAGGTCAGAAAAGGTTAATCTGTGCTATTAATGTTTATGCAGCACTGTATTTTGCTGTTAACACTAAAAGGGATTAATTTTTCCATTTTTTCTCTCCAAGCTTCATTCTGATTTTGAGATAACTCCTACTTTCAGCAAAAAGAAAAAAGAAGGACTTCTCTGCAATGTTGCCTCGACAGGGACATGAGAGACTACACTTTTCATTCTGTAGGGACAGCCTTAGATACCTTTTGTTTGAGCTCACTGATTCATTGGTATCAGGACAGACATGGAGAATTCATAGGAGGTCAAATTCATAGGAGGTGAGCACTGTATGTCTGCCCCCAGAAACCTGCCCTACAACATGGCTAACTTTCTGAATGTCAAGGGCTTGTCATGCAATAAAACACAGCTCATTCTTCAGGATCTCTCTGCATACGAAGGATAGTTTCTGGCCATCATCACCTTCAACTACTCAGCCAAGACCTATGAAATATCCTTCACAAATGCCAAGAGCCATGGCTGCATCATTAGAAGCAGATGTTGTGCAGAGCTCAAGAAGAGCTTTGGTAAAATCTTAGTCTTTGAGTGAACTTTAACTCAACCGAGCAGCTTCTGAGCATGTAAAATACCATCACTACTCTTGTTAAATCCAGTATATTGAATTTCAACAGGAAAATTAGAAATCACAAGAGAAACCATTTTCAGATTCTAAAGAGGGGCATCAGATAGCATACAGATACTTGAGAAAGAACGTTCTCGCCTGTTAAACACTGTTAACTAAATACTATATACTGACATGGAATATATTGAGGGAAAAGCCAGTATTAACAGTTGCCAAACATTTGTAAAAAATTACATAAATATTTACCTTTTGTGGAAGAGTTAAAAGTCTCTTGCTCTTCAATGAATTAAATGCACGGAATGATGGAAACAGAAAAAGAAATCAGCAAATTTAAAGTTAGATAAAGAAATGTGTTACATGTGACAATGGCATGTACAGTAGGCAGTACTCCAGCATATGTAAAAGTAATGTAGAAAATTAAAATGATAAACCATGACAAATAATAAAGCCTATGACTTTTTCTTTAAAATTAACAGGAACAATGAAATTACTGAGATGCAGATTGTGGACTCCTCAAGTATTCCACTCGAGCAGTACTGTCATATCCAAATTTATGAATGACATAAAAATCTTAAAATTGCTTTAAGTATCACTCTCACTCCTGAACCACATAGCCCTGTTTTAGATTCTGAAGCCTTTTCTGCAATAATCAGTGTTACAAGTTTATTTCTATTAACTGAAATCTGTAGTACTCAATAACCACTGGACTATTGAAAATTGGTCTTTAAGCAAAACATAAAAGGTTATGAGGCTTAAACTCATTTGCAAGAGTTAGCAATGCTGAGAAAAAATACTCTCCAGCATGAGTAAAGATTCCACAATCTGCCTCAAAATACACAGTGCCACCTAATAATTTCAAAATAAAACCAGAAATATGAAGACAAAACAAACAATGCTAAAAGACTAAAATCTAAAATGGAAATGACTTATTCTTTTTCTTTTGCCACTCAAGTTTTATACTGCTGGATCTGAAAAAAGGTTTTAACTGAAAGGGTTTGATCTTTTACCATTACTCAAGCCATACTCTCACTGCAATGACATTTCAATGATCAGGTACATATACACAGAACAGTTTTCACTAGCTATTAATTTTTTTAGGATCTTAAGATGGTTAAATATAAAAAGGTATTTGTAACTCAAATGTATTATTTGACAACATACTGATTTTCTGTACGAAATTCTGATTCTTATTTGTTAAAAGGAAACACTGGACATGAAAACACTTCATTCCCCTATGATGTGACTACCATTAAAGACTTGTATGTATATTATACACAAGAACTTTATACAAGTAATCCCCGTTCAGTATCAGTAGAGTCTTCAACACAGCTTTCCCTCATGAAACAGCAGCACACACGCACACATGCACTTCACCCTGCATACAAGCTATGTACAAAGCCTATGCAGCTTTTTCTAGCATAAGCTAAGATACAGCAATACTTAATGCTGGTCACACTTTTGCTTTTCTAAAGGTCACTGCATAAGGCCTATTGCCGTAAACAGATGCCACTGGAAACACACACAACCACACGAGTTCAGTTATGTTTACAGATGCTCTTTACATGTAAATAGGCTGCTGATTATTACAAACCTTACTCTCATTATAGGACTTCTGAAACATGAAACCACATTGTCGAGGCTATGAAAAAGAAATCATGCTGTGAAGAGCCAAATAGAAGCAGATAAAGGGAGAAAGACCTGTTTTGCATGAATTAGCTCTTAAAAATCGTTTCTATACTACAGTCATTGCACATTTATCTTGCTGGTTCATAAATTTCAATAATACATAATATGTTTTTTCTTATTCATTTGCTAGATTTCCTAATATTATCCCTAATACTATCTACTACAGCTAAAAAGGAGTGTAGAAAAATGCTACAGATCTTCAGGCTGTATTCATTTCCTTGATCAATACAGTGATTAACCATTATAGAAAAGTGTAGAGAGACACCCTCAAATCCTATTCAAGCAAGGATTCCTGTGACGTTTGATAGTTGCAGTGACAGAGGACGAACTGAGTAAAGATCGCAGAAATATGCTTTATAGAAAAGTATCATTTAAAAACCATATAACTACCTAATAAAGTTCTTATAGAAACAGTTGTCAATCAAACAAAGTCAATGCAGAATTCCCACCCCTTTTAATGGCTTGCACAGCTCCACTCAAACATGATGCAAAATAAAAAAACCACCGATGAAAATCTCTTACAGCTCAGCACAGGATGACATATTGAGAACACAGCATTGTTCTTACCATGGCTTAGAATTTCATTGCTTTAGTCACTGACCCAAAATATCTTCATATTATTAGGTCCTTTTATAAAATTATCAGTTAAAACAAAGAAATAAAAAACGCTTCTTAAGTAGCATAAGTTAGGGTAATGACTACTAAATGATGACTTTTTGAAAACACACACAGACACACCTGTACCAATACCAGACTAACTTTCAATATTCAAGCATCTCAAGACTTTTAGTTGCGATAACATCCCAGTGTGTCTTGCACTCTAGGAAATACTGTCGGCAGGGTTGCAAAGGAAAGAAATACAGCCATGCCTTCCTTCAGTGTCACTGGAATTAAAATAAAAATCACATTGCCTAAAAATTACAGAAGTCTACAATCTTAACAGTAACCACTTTAAAAAGACAGCATGTACTGGAGTTGCTAAAAATATTATTTAGTTAGAACTGTTCCAAGCGAAAATAACTACCTCCCTCCCTCACTCTAAAACTAGGCAAAGCTGCTATCCCCTTTAGAACATAATCACCAAGNGTGTGCATAATTATGCTGTTTTGAGGTTTTGGTCCTTAAATTGGACTTCTTCCTCTACATTTAAGATTTTTTTCTCTGTTCCTGATCAGTAGTACCAATCCCATTCCTGTAATGGAATAGGGACCACTACTTTGGTCTTCTCTGTAAGAATTACTTCTATGAGATTTTTTTTTTAATACAGTGAGTCTACTAATAAGGACCTTTTAAAACTACCTTATTTTCTCACAAGCTGACTTTTTATGATTCTCAAACTGCCAACCAGACCAGTAACTAAGACAACATCACCTGGTAAAGACAAGGAAACACCCATTTTTTTAGTTCTAAACTTGACAATGACAAAATGGAATGTCCAAGATGCAACGTCTGTCCTAGAAGAAGCCTTATTAGCATGGATATGATCATTTACAATTAAGTAATTATAAATTGTGAAAAAAAATGTAAAAATCTTATCTAAGATTAAGAGTTAAAATATCACTCTGTTTCTTGAGATGAAAAGCACTACTAGTCTCTTGCTCCTTCATTAACTCTCATGTGTTCCATAAGGATAGCTTTAAAGAGTAATAAAATTACTTTACTGGATTCTTCTATGGGTCCTGAATACACAAACAGCAAATAAAAAACCTACTCTTGATATACAAACATTCAATCTTTTTACAGCAATTACTGTGATTTGTAAAACAGACATAGATTCATAGATGTATATATTTAGATGTGTATTCAACGCTCCTGACACAACAGAATTTGTACAGAGTGTAAAGAAGTACTTTACTATAAAAATGATACCTTATGGTATATCATACAGGATTTCCTTGAAACACAGGATGTCAATACTGACCACCAAGAAGTAGCTTTATTTATCAATGAAGAAAATGCAAATGATTTTTAAATGCTCCTATAACATTTGTATATTGCACTAGATTTTGACATCATCTATATCCATGGTGACTGTGAATTTAAATCATTTAGGACACAATCCAGTTCCAAGTACAGTTAATGGACATCTTTTACAGACCTCAATACGCTTTGGATTCAATCCTACATTAGGGTCACATCACTTCTAGCCACTCCATTTGACCCTGATACTCATTTGAAAAGGATTGAAGAGGTGAAACTGATAGTAAAATTTGATACTGTAAATCAGAGCAAATGCTATGGTCTTATAGCATCACTGAATTTAATCTCTTACAGTCGTATAAACTTTATACATACTATCATGTTTATTTCAGAAGATACTGACAAAATAATTTTAAATTATTTTATAAAATCTATTCGATTTAGTACTTCTCTACAAATATATTCTCAGCTTGAACAAAGTGTTAAACATGGGTAAAACCAGAAAACCTCCCCTTCAAAAGGCCAAGCCAGTCACTTAGACAAAACCAAAGTACTACGTAGAGAAGGAAATCTCTTTAGCCTTTGTTTCCATGTGCTGTAATACAGCCATATTGAAATAGGTGGTATGATATATAACAACAAAGTAAATGATATGCCACATCCTACTTGTACATTTTATACATAAGACGCAAGTATATCAACCACAAGTGTAAATAAGAGCTCAGTGAAACAGCATTACTTTACAGACGTTCACAGTACCAACGGTATCAACAACTTTCTAAACCCAGAGTAGCTTTAGCCTTCTGCTCAACTTTCATTTTTTCTTTCCTCTTCTGTATACATCCCATCTCTACTCATTTTCATGGTAAGTTCTACATTCATTTCCAATGTCTTTAACAAAACATAAACTAGTATTTTATTCTCAACACACCAGTTATCAAGAACAGCAGAAAGACGATAGATGAATATGCAAAGGAAAGCCAACTTAAAATTAAATTAAAAGCTGATTCATCATTCTATATTGTACCAAGTTCTGAAATTGCAGAAGAAATATGAAAGAAATTTGAAATTCATTACTTATTAAATTTCCTTAAAAAGCTCCCAACTTACTAATATGCAGAAATAGAAGCTGTAAATGTAGTTTATAACTAGTTTACAATCCAGGCAGTGCTAGATTCACTACAAAACAAAATGAGAGGACCCGAATGTAAAGTTTAAAATGAATAAAACTCCTTTCTATTAGTATATTAATCATTCAGAATAAACACAGGCATAAAACAAGAATACATTTTTATATGTGTTAATCGAAGGTGTAGTATGCTATCACAGCTCAAAGCCATAAAATTAATGTAAGCTGACTGCATGTTAATGTAAGCCATCATACAAAAAAACCCCTATGGCAATCTATCACGATAAGAAGGTCATGGTCAGCAACGTTATCTATTAAAGAAAGTGGTCTGCCAACAGTTCTATAAAGTACTACAATATTTCATCATTAGAAGCATTTCTTTACTTTCCACGTAGAAGAAAACCTTGCGGCACATGGCAATCTCAGTTGTTGCTTGTAGTCAATGAGAAAACAGGCTTTTTAAACACAGAAGAAAACTTGAATGTGCAAGTATTATCCATTGTGCCATTTCATTTTACCATGATAGCTCATACTCTGCGTGCAGTACATTGCTAGAAAAGGAAACAGCAATATTCATACTTATTTGATATTAGTATGTAAAAAACATCTTCCACAACCACTAGCTCTACATTGCCTTTTTCAGAAAAGAGCAGCACTGTTTGCCTGATCAGTTTATTCTTAAGAAGGAAAGAGCTGATGACCTGTGCTTTCACATTTCCCATGGTGATTATTTTCATTCTTTAAGCACTGACCTATGAACTCCAGAAGAAAAACAGATTTGCTATATTTATTATTAATCTATGTTAACAATGCACAACAATTAATATAAACCACAAAATAAGAAATGAGTAAGACTGTCAGAATGTTGTCAAAATCTTTGCCCCTGATTTCTTTATCTGAATACAAACTAGATATGTGTTGGAAACTACCACAACTCTAATAGAAATTTTAAAGTAGACAAACATAAAAGGGTACTAGAAGATTAAGGAAATTAAACCATGTGTAATAATCCAGTGGTCAAACTCTACTGGATTTCCCAGACTACACATATGCTTTCATTCTCTTCTATTGCTTTATTAGTAGAACTATAGCATTGAACACGTAGTTATGAAAGTAGCCCTTAAGTTAAAAAAGGTAAGAAATCAGAGTTTGAGCTATCATAAGCTCATTATTTGATACCTTGCTCTATACTGCCACTTCTTACTGGAACTTGCGGTAGCTGTCTTCCCCTGCGACTGCTGAAGGATGTGTCTGCAGGAGGAGACTGTGTGGGACTTCCTTGTGGATGTATTCTGCAAATGAAATGAAGATAAAAGTAAAATAACCCAAATGAAGAGAAAATTTATATTCTGAACTTTAAACACATATTAAGTTGCATATACTGAAGGTGGGTTTGAAGAAGTTTGCATTTGGTGTATGCCATATGCACATAATCAGGTCTGGATATCTAGTAAACTTACAAGGCCTCACATTTAATTTCTCTAACTACCTTCAACTAAGGAGAAATATTTTCCTTTGTTTTGTTGTTTGTTCTTTTTTAATAAAGTACTAGTCAAAAACCATTGAATGAAAAGCAGTTTTCTAAGAACCATTTATGATTATGACTCATAATTTATGTATGTTCTCCTGCACTGGTACAAGGACAACACAAAATGCCACCTCTATATTTTATTAACTTTTGTATTCCCTTTGTGCTGATGCAATAAGCGCACAAGGCCACAGAGAACTGGACAGCAAGTATCTATTCCCATGGGATAACGTGTTGTTTTTCCCTGAACTCAAAGAAGGAAAAAGACCTTTAACCTTGGCATTGGGGGGGTGCATATATGTGCGCACACAAAGAATGTACAAGATTTTCAGTAATCTTACCGAAGTAAATATCCTAAACCCCTTTGGCAGAATTCTAGCTAGCACTATTTCAGAGCACCTTGGCTACTTGACTTCTAATACATAGACAGAGCATCTGAGTGTAACACATCAAACACCTTTGGAATGATGGTAAGTTTGCATTTAAAATAAGTAGGGCCACCTCTAATAACTAGGGAAAAAGTTTAAGAAAGTAAAACAAAGATGAGAAGAAGCAGACTGCTGAGAGGGAGAGCTTACTATTAAATACCCTTGCCAGTTACAGTAACATCACACTCACTATAGTGGACAAGCACTGTTTATCTACTATACTAAGGTTGCAAGTAGATAATTTGCAATTTTAAGTAACACATTTGAGCAAGTTCAAAATACTGTTGGCTTTCACACTACATTGATCACCTGGCTTTCTCTTAGTCTGTAAGATCAGAGTTAGCTGTGTGAACAGCACGTGATTTCCTGCACAGTGTTTAAGCAAAATACTTTGATAATTTTCATATGGATACAGAACAAAACACAACAATGGAAGGACAAAACACAGCCAATTTGTTACTCTTACATTGCATAACTATTTAAGTTCAACAGCAAGAAGTACCATCTGGATGGTGAAGATATGTAAAGGTGTAAAGGATATGGGAGAAGTGTAAATACCATGAAGAGAGGATAATCTACAGTGCCAGAATGAGTGACCGCGCTATGTATGCTCAGGAAAGTACAACACCACACTGACACCTGGGAGGCAGAACATGAAAGCTGTGCTGTACATGTAATAGCAACCTTGTCAGAAGTGGAGAAGGTGGCGCTGACCCTCCGGGCGCTAGGTGATGTACAGAGCATAAGGGTCTGATACTAGAGTGCTCACTCGACCTTGAGCGAGCGTGATGTTTTCCCCTACTGACTGGCTGTTCAGTCGTTCGTGGGGTTGGAAGTCCCCTTCTAGAAAGACATGGTAGAAGACCCCTAAAACATCAGGGCCAAAAAGAAACTGTTCAGTTGTTAGCTCCAGGCACACCTTCCCACGCCCCCCTCCACCAAAGAACATTGCAAATCCTGGCTGCGGGACCAGGGTTGACATTTCAGACTGAAGTTACTAATTCTGAATGCAAATCCATTTTCAAAATGATGAACTGCAGAACACTCACCAGTGCAGATACACATGACCCTAACTGCGGAACTGTTGAACTGCACTGCATATAGCGGACAGTTGGCCAAAAACTCTAGCTGCATCTTAAACAGAGCAAACACAAGCTAACAACACGTAAATACTAGCACAGAGTAGGCTATCAATATCTAGTTTTACCACAAAGCATTTCTGCTTCTAAAACATAACTTTTATCTTTATTAAAAATAGTAAGTGGATTTCAATTAGTGTCCTAAAAAAGGACAATATGTAAGCACATATATGTAATTCCCTTGGCTTCCTTAGGAGTTTGAAATAAGGAATCTATTTAAGTATCTTTTTGCTGTAAGCCCTAAAACAGAAACATAGTCCTGAAGGAACTCTAATGAAAATATAATGTAAAAATGCAGTAAAATGATTAATCTTGTTAGTATAATAAAACATAATTACTAGTAGTTTAATAATTGCATACACTGCAGGTATAAGATAACCTGAAACATTTCAAGTTTGGAGAGTGACAAAGTATTCTAACTGTGCCTTTTTACTCTTCCTTGGTTTCCCAACAGTACAGGGTTTTTTTAATTTCTGCAGACTTATGAACTCTTCCTTCACACACCCAGCACAACTTTCCCACAAGATACAGTCAAAGTAACCAAGGGACTGTCTAGTTTATATGACTATCATACACTGAAAAGTCATCCTAAAAAAAAAGTATATATGAGGTGACATTCAGATGCCTACCAAGGATAACAAGCAGGTTTGGCTTCAAAGCCATTTCATCAGTAACAGTTTATGTGGAAGTCCAGTCACAATGCAACAAAACCAGGATTCTGTTGCCCTTGCTATATTCTCTCTCTTAAATCCTAACGCTTCTTTAGCTTAACTCGTGGCTTGCCCTGGTGATAACCGTAGCACTCTTGCAGAGACCGATTCCCCTGATTCTAAGAGATGCTTATGGTAACAAAGATGAGCTGAGTTCTGAAAAAGCCTGTTTGTCCATGCTGACTGTAAAAGCAATCCATGCCAACTATTGCATGCAATCAGCTTTTAAGTATCTGTTTTATCAAATGTTTAAACATCATAAC